>CM053507.1:7096426-7137531 GCA_028627145.1 Eidolon dupreanum
CTTATGAAGTTGACAAGATGAAAAGGAGGGGCTTTCCTGACGACTGTGGGATAAGCGTTAGCATAAACCAGTCACAGCATTTCTGACCTAGGAGTAGTTCATTGTTCTTGGCTACAACACCAAAATTATAGCACCCATAAATGCAATATGTGGAAAACTATTCAGCTGCAATTACAGAAATTAATGAGTTACACATATGTAAACGAGGAGAACAAATATGTCAAGGATGACCCTGTAGGTTACCACGCCTATTGCTGAGTATATAAATGCTCCTGTCTAGAAGGTGACATTCACACTCAGAACCTTCTCACTGCAACTCAGCTGAAACTCACATCTCCCGCCGACATGTCCTACAACTGCTGCTCTGGAAACTTCTCCTCCCGCTCCCTTGGGGGCTACCTGTGCTCCCCCCGCTCCTCCTGTGGCTCTTCCTACCCCAGCAACCTGGTCTACAGCACCGGCCTCTGCTCTCCCAGCTCTTGCCAGCTGAGCTCTTCTCTCTACCGTGGCGGTCAGGAGACCTGCTGTGAGCCCACCAGCTGCCAGACGTCCTGTGTGGTGTCCAGCCCCTGCCAGACGTCCTGCTACCGCCCAAGGACCTCCACACTCTGCAGTCCCTGCCGGTCGACATGCTCTGGGTCCAGCAGCAGCTGCTCCCTGGGCTACGGATCCAGAAGCTGCTACTCCCTGGGCTGTGGTTCCCGTGTCTTCAGACCCCTGGGTTATGGCCTCTGTGGTTTCCCTTCCCTAAGCTATGGATCTAGATTCTGCTGCCCAACTTACTTTCCTTCCAGAAGTTTCCATTCATCTTGTTACCGGCCATTCTGTAGATCTGGCTTTTATTAATTAATCTGTAGAAGAGCCAAATCTATTTGAGAAATGCAGATTCTGTATTGAGAATAACTATTGTCTGAATTTCCTTCATTTGAAAGTATTCTAATATTTCTTGATCAGCAACAACTCTTTACCTCTTCAGCCCTCAGACATTGACTGAAAGACTAACTCTGTTGGATTACAAATGTAATAAGTAGCTCAAATTACATTGTTGATAGAATTTGTGATTTTGTATTTCTCATCAAAATAGAAGAACAATCAAATAATTTTATTTTAATAAACTCTTCATTCTGCTATCCAAATATGCTGTTAATGTTGTTATTTATGATCAAATGTCAACTAGGATCTCTGTCATCATTGCTTCTGTTAATGGGATTTGCAAAGCTTAGATTTCGGTGGCTATGCACTAATTTTAGTTGGTCTTAAGTATTTTCCCTCTCTAAGCAGGCCTTTACCCTGGATGCCCACGTTTCTACGTGTAGCCTCTCTTTTAATGCTAATTTTAAGAGACCTGAATATCCTTGTTCACACAAATCCGGATCATGCATCTCTAAAGACATTATGTATCAGAGAGGTTAAAGAATGTAGAAACAAAATATAGATATATGTGCTGAGGCTTGTGTATGAAGGATATTGAAATGGAAGACTAGTGTGTGGGTGTAAAGTTTCAGAAAAAGTCCGCCTTTAGATTTAAGTAATCACAGTGCAGGAAATGTCTCATATTTTTTAATTGGCTAAATACCTGTACCCCAATTACTATTTTTAATCTGCTCAAATTATCTCCATTTGTGTAAGAAGGCAGGGAACAAACTTAGATGAGAAGGAACGAGGCTCAGCAGGCATGAAGTTGCACCTGAGTTCTTTATGAACATGTAAACTAAATCTAACTGCAAACGAGAGACTAATATCGTCAAAAACAACTGTCTCAGTTGTATATTGAAATAAAACTGGATATCTTTTGTTTATACCATTCTTCTCTCTTATGTCCAAGTGTTATAAAAATAAGATACTAATATAGATAGTATAATAACTGGAGACATAATCTTTAAATAGAACAAAAACTGTTTAAATATTTTTCTTTCTTTCTTTTTTTTTAAATAAGATACTGAAACATCCCTGAAATTAGGAAGTGGAATGCAGAGTACTAGAAGGTTGGCAAAAAACAAAAAACAAAAAAAACAAAATAGTCATAAATATATGTCAATCATCTCATGCTCTTTACTTCTTCCTTTACTACACACATAATAAAATGTGAAATACAGAAGAAACTGTAGACCATCAATTCAACCTACTTATTCTACAGAGGTGGATAATGAAATATAGTAGAGTTAATGTTTCACCACTTTACACAGAAAGTTATTGTAGAGTTAAAAGTAGAACTACTTTATTCGATCTAAAAGTTCCATTCTCTCATCTCCTCTCTTTCCTCATGTGCCCCCTCTCTTCTGCTTTTTCATGTCTGTGCTTTTCTTCTACCATCTTTAGGAAATAGTCACAGTCCTTTATATATAGGAAAAAAAATAAAAGAGTAATAAAAAAATTTGGGAAAGAAGTTCATCAGCCATTACATTATAAAATTTAAAATGGTAAATAGTAAACTCTGTAAATAGTTCAGTTCATGAAGTTTAATGACTCAGGTTGGTCTCAGACTCATAATCTCTACCCAAGAAAAAGAATCAAATTTTTCACCCAAACTGTAAGCCAATGGCAGAGCAGTCATAGGCAACAGCTGTAGCTTTTTGGCTAAGCCAAGTGCTTCGCTGTTAACATCTCCAGATTTCAGATGCAGGAATGGAAATTTTTCTTTTAGGAGTATACTAGTACCTTAGTTTTCTATTACTCTATAAGCAAATTACATCAAAGTTAGTTTATCTTATAATTCTGTGGGTCAAAAGTCACACACAGTCTCATTGGGTTTAACTCAAGATGCTGGCAGGCTGCATTCCTTTCCAGAGGCTCTGGAGGAAAATCTATCTCCTTTCCTTTATTAATTTCTAGAGGACAAGGCCACCTGCATTCCCTAGACCATGCTCAGCTTTCTTCATCTTCAAAGTCAGCAATGATAGGTGAAATCATTCTTACGTCACCTCACTCTGACCTACTCGTATGCCTTTCTCTTCCATTTTTAAGGATGCTTATAATTATATTAGATCCTCTTGGTAACCTCCCTATTTTAAGGTCAACTGATTATCAACTTTAATTTCATCTGCTACCTTAAATATCTTCTACACATAAGGTAACACATTCACAAGTGCCATGGATATCTTTGCATATGGATATCTTTGAGGGGCCATTATTCTGTCTACCAACACTAGTAAACAAAACTAGTAAATTTATAAAAGCGAATCACAGATTGGGCATAAATAGACAGCAGCGTGATGAATGTTCACAAACAGTAAAATTCAATGGTGGGGACAATGAACATGTAATACCACGATTACACCTGCAGTTGTATATAATACCCTATTTCAGGGTGATAATCAAGATAAGAAAAATGTGTTATTTTATAAAAAGAAAATCATAACTCCTGAACTGATGTCTTGCGATTACCTCTCAGGAAACTGTACCCTTCTTCATTCTGAGTCTCTGGCACATTCTAAAATTCCAGGATTACAGATTTTACTTTTTTTTAATATTTCAACATTAATTATAGTATAATGAATGGTACTCTTCCAGAAATCACCACATTAACCCCACTCTACACAATTAATGAGAAACCAGCTAGCACTAATCTGGCTTACACATTGTTGTTTCTGGTTTTCCAGTTTCCTCCTGCTGCACACTTTGACAGATGCAGAATATCACGAATTTTAAACCCAGAGGTTTAGGTCTCAAGCTTCTGTGCACAAATAACTATAATTCCAAAAGCTGTGGATTGTCTACTAACTGGTTTCCAAAACTAAATATAATCAGTTTTCACAAAATTCTCTCACGAATCATTTCTAAGCACTTGATTTCAACAATTTCTATTTATTAATGTTCATCTCACCCGTGAGAGCAGCTTTATCCTCCCCAATTTTCTGCCCCCATTAAAAAAAATGTTTTACTCATGCCTCAGAACACACTGTCAAACATTCTGTAAGTACCACTGTTTTTCACAATATTTTCATTGAGCCTTTACCATGAACCAAGATCTGTACTGTGAAAATATATTATTGAACATATTTTTTAAAAATAAGATGACATTTGTGTGTTACTGCAAAATGAAAACTATATTATGACTGTAGTCTAACAAGACTGAAGTTCTAACAGAGAAAACGAGGCTACATAAATAATTACATATTTCCAATAATAATGAGCTGTGAATGAATTCTCAATGTTAAAATAATGGAGAAAGATCTGACTTTGGGCGGTGAACACAGAATGCAATATACAGATGTTTTATTATGGAATTATATACTTGAAATCTATATAACTTCATTAACCAATGTCACCCCAATAAATTTAATTAAAAATAACATACGTTAAGGGAAGCTTACATAATCTTAGAAAGCAAGAAAAGTGTCTGAGAGGAATATCATTTGAAATAGGTATAAAGAATAGGGAGGGGATAGACAGGTGGGGCTCAGAGAAGCGTTATAAGGACCAAAGTCTTGAGATATGCATTAGAAAACTAAAAGTCATTTTGGCTGGTCATCGAGGGAACATAAAATAATGACTTGGAATTAGGCCAGAAAGATTTTGGGGCCATTTTCTTCAGGTTCTTTCTGATCTAATTCAGGACTGCACTTTCTTCTAAAAGCAGTAAGAGCCACTGAGTGGTTTTAAGCAGAAGTATAAGATTTTCTGACTTGCTAGTTTTAAAAATATTTTTGTTCAATTAGTATTTACAAAAAATGAAATGAACAGATATTAAGGATAGTTTGATGCTTTTGACAAATATATATACCTATGTTATAACTGCCTGATCAAGATATAGAGGGTTCTCCCACCCCAGAAAGTACCTCTTTCTCCTTTTCAATCAACTCCACGCCTTCCTGACCCCTAGAGCCAACTATTGTAATGATTTCTATCACCATTGAATAATTTTGCCTGTTCCAGAATTTCATAAAATTGGATCATATACTCTGTTTTCATGTATATCCAGCTTTTTCACTTAGCATAACATTTTTAAGATTCTTCGTGTTGCTTATGTTTTATTCATTTTATTTCTCTCTAGTGTTTCCTTGTGTGAATAAATCACAATGTGTTTATCTCTTCACCTGTGATGGACATTAAATTGTTTCAAGATTAGAAAAAACAAATTACTACAGCCATGCCACCCTGAACAAGCTGGATTCCCTCTGATCTCAGAAGCTAAGCAGGGTGGGGCATGGTTGGTACTTGGATGGGAGACCACCAGGGAAGTACAGGTGCTGTAGGCATAAAAAATAAAAAAAGAAGGGATTGTAAGCTGACAAGGTCCTTGCAATCTGTGAGGTCAACCAAGGGTTGCTTCATCTAAAAACAAAAACAAAAACAATAATCAATAAAACTGCAATGAGCATTTATCGTTTCAGTCTTTTTGTGGACATATGGTTTTAGTTTTCATTGGAGAAAAACCTCCAAATGGAATTTCTGGCCTATAGAGTGAGCATATAAGTAACTTTATTAGAAATTGCCAATCAGTTTTCCAAAGTTAGTTTTATCATTTAACTCAGCAATGCCCTAGAGTTTTAGGAGCTCCATATTCTCATTAACATTTGCTAATATAACCTTTCTTTTAGCCATTTGATGGATGTCGGTGGTATCTCATGTGATTTTAAGTTATATTTACTTGGTGAGCAATAATTTTCAGCACTTTTTCTTGTGCTTATTAGCTATCCTCATATCTTCTTTTTAGTAGTGTTTATGTTTTTCCAACATTTTAAAATCGGTTATTTTATTTTTACTGATATGCTGAAATTCTTTACCTACTCTGGAAATCTCTGGAAATAAGTTGATTGTTAGACTTACATATTGCTAATGATTTCCTATTTGTGACTCCTCGCATTCTAAATGGGAACTTGTGATAAGCAAAAATGTTCGTTTCATATTGATGAAATCAAAATAAAATTTATCGATTATTTTTATTTTATAGTGCGTTTTCATATTTTCTAAAAAATTTGCTTATCATGAGGTTTAAAATATATATTTTTATGTTTTCTTCTAGAAGCTTTAACATTTCAGCTTTTATAAGTAATTCTGTGATATATACCAACATATTTTCTTTCCTTTTTGTTGTTTTGTTTTGTTATACATGTATTCAGTGATTCTAAGATTCTAAAATCATTTGTTGAAACAACATTTTTTTCCCATTTGAATTTGACATCTTTGTAAAAAAAAAAAAAAAAAGACAGAATACACCTGAGTCTACTCCAGTACTCTATTCTGTTCCATTGAGTTGTCCTCTGTACGTATGGCAATACCATAATGCTATTTCATCTCCAGTAAGCCTGAGAAACTCCATTTTTGAACTCTTCTTAGTTCAGGAAATGAGATCTTTACACATAGCAATTTACTAATCAAATTACTAAGTTTTCTAATTCAAGATTTCCATACTCACTATACCATATCATCCCTATCACCTCACTCTGTAAATTTTACTGTAACTCAGCTTAGCCTCCGTATCATAAGATTGAAAAAAAAACTTTTATTTGGTTATAGAAGCATTATAAATGAAATAACATTTAAAAGTAAATCTAAAAGTTGAAATTATCTTAATTTACCAAAAAACATGAGAACTATGAGAACAGATAAGGGTAAGTATAAAAAGATAAGTCAGATGACTGAAGCAAAAAAAAATGTACTTTTTATTCAAGGAAGAATGAAAGTTCAGTTGTTTTATAGTAAAAGGAATTAAAGTTCAGTTGTTTTACAGTAAAAGGAGAGTTTATATAGAAACAGAAGACAAAGATAACAATATAGGATGGCTACATGTGGATATCCTTTTGGACCCCATTAATCAGAGGTTATTATTCTCATGCAAACAAGTGCAATTATTTAATAGGATAAGTTTACTCCAGTCTACCAAAATTAAGCTATTTTTATTCGCTTTCTACACTCAGCTTGTAAAATAATTTCTCTGGGAAGCTTTGTTGACTTCTAACGTTGTTAAGATCTCATAGTTAAATTGTACTTATAAAATTTAAAGCTCATATACAGCTTTAATCATTGTAATTAAATAGTTATTTGGTTAATCTTGCTAGTGGTAAGTTAGAGAAATAGGAGCCACATTTTTAAAAATTGTTTTTAAATTTTCTCATCACAGAGTAGCATATGAATGAATGCATTCTCCTTAAAAAAAAAAAAACAAAACGTAATAGAACATTTGTTCATGATGCATTTCCTAAGAGCAGAACCAAATGAATGTTATTTGAGAACTGACTGATACCGACAAGATGTTTGACAAAGTACTAGTAAGGCATGACTAATAAAAAATATAAGAGTTAAGGTTCGGAGGAAACAAAGCTGTTATCTGTAATCATTAATGTGATGAGAATAAATAATAGAAATTGGTGAAACAAATTGCATAGAAATGACTCATGATGAGTTTCCTGGGAACTGAATACATTAATTCCTAGAAGTCAGAACCACATGCTGGCTGGTAACAAGTTGATTGGAAATTTCTGGAAATAGAGAAGCTTGGGTAGCAAGAACTTGAGACCTGAACCCCTGTATTTACAGAGTCAGTGGTATAATGGATGGGCAGGGGCTGCATCTGGAGGAAGCTGGAAGTCTGGTAGGGACAGGACCTGTAAGAGACCTAATGGGAAGCTGGTAGGTAGTGGGGATGTCTTTGTAGGGGACTGGAGACATGGAATCGCTGTTGCAAAGTTGCTGGCATATAGGGAGAACCTCATCTTGTCCTGGTAAAATCAGAATGTTTTAGAAGAATTGGGGTTATGAGCTGGCTGTTTTTGAGTAGCTTTGTATGAAATTGTACAAAGTTTCCTGAGATATAATGATAAAGTTTCTATACTTGGAAGCTTATACCCTTAAATGAGACATTATTATAATTAACTTCAGCACCAGTTGTGATATTACAAATTTATAGTCTCCAACATTGTAATTACTCCTTGTGTATGGGTATTTCATTATATTGCTGTGTAATTACTGTTGAATCTATCCCTGATTTATCTTTAAGAGGAAGTTTGCTTTTTAACTAAAATATTTCCAGGCTCCAAAGAATCACTTTCACATCTGAAATATGCAGATAATTTTTCAACAATTAGAGATAGCCACAACTTAGCCAAAAAGATTGCCTCCTCATTAATACATTTTTTTTTTCTAAGATAATAGTGACTCACAAGTGGGAGTTTGTTTGCATGGAGGGAGGGCTTGGATTGCTGCATTTCCAAAAATCGCAAAACTTATGAACTAAGATTGGGTTTACAGGGGAGCACTCAACATTGCCATTTCAAATTTTGTCAGGAAAAACCAAAAAGATTTCTGTATTTTCTCTCACTATGTCAATCCCTTTAGGTTTCCCAGTAACACTCTGGAAACTAAGATTGTTTTCCAAGTAATCTGGTAGTGATTGTGGTGGTGGTGAAAATGGGAAGGAGGAGAAGAAGGAAGAAGGCGACTGGAAAGGAAAGAAGATGATATCACATGATACAATTAAAAGTGTTTTAAAATGAAATGTAGGAACCAGAGATTCTATCCTTATCTTTATCACTAACTTGCAGCCTGACCTAGAACTAGCTAGGTTTCAAGTTCCTTTAGGTTTCAAATTCCACATCTATACAATAAGAAAGCTTAACTATCTATACAGTCACTTACATCTCTCATATTTAATGCATTTAGGAAGAGAGTGGGACATTTCATCTCCTCAAAGAAATGGCACCTTTGACAATTCTATTAATCCTATGCACCTCGATTTTGTCACTTACTTCAAGGGCCTTAGAATATAATATGCAAATTCCTCACAGGTCTGCTTGAGGGTAAATGAAATGATATGTACGAAATTTCTTTAAAGATTTCTTGGCTCTACACAAAGATATCAGTTTGTTTTTATGTTTGGCTCATTTACAACAAGCTATATTTTTAATCAACTTATTATCTGAAATAGTATATTTATAAAGGCTTAGAAGGTAATCATAAAAACAAAATCACCAATTTCCTGGTGAGATTCAACTGAACCAGACATACAGACTGCTGTTGAAGCTCATTTTCAGCTACATTGAACTTGAGCCTTGAGAAGGCAGCAGTATGCAACCTAGACCCTTACACCTACCTGGCTCAGTGATAACTTCCTTACACACATTTAGACAAATGAATCAGACTAGAAGCTGGTTGTTGGAATGCAAAATTCAGATGCTATTGCTAACTAAAGTGGGGTGAATTCAGTTCTAGTTACTAAAAGATTATAGACTTTTTTTCTAAATTTTACGAACATTTACTAGTTCTCCATTTCATTTTTATCATATAAAGCCATATAAAAACCAAACCATACAAAACCATATAAAAAAATCTTTGCTTTCTATATTCCTGGTGTATATGCTAACTTCTTAATTTCCTCCTTTGCCGGCACAGAAATATGTTCAAGTGAGCTCTGAGTGAATTCAACTTTCTTCTGTTCCTGAGATTTACAGAGATAATTGCACCTTCAAACTATGAACTTTCAGAAAATACCACTTTAGAAGAGTTAAAATTCTAAAGATATTAGTTAGGATCTGGCACACACTTAGGCTTTCACAGCTTATTTACAGTGGAATATTCATCTTATATTTTTATTCCACAAATGAACAACAAAAAAATTAAAAATAAAGATAACAAACCACTACATGATTTTTGGATGAAGTTTATTACATTCGGATCATGTGAATTTTATTCTGTGGATAAAATCTATTGAAATAAATCCTGCCACAAATTCCGGCTTTAGCCTTTAGATTTGGGTGATTGTTTATTTAGTGCTAGAAATAGTTTTTAGAAGTGTAAAATGAGTAGATATGATAAAAATGAATTATACATTTTTAACTTAAAAGCATCGTATTATAGTAAATTAATAGTATTCATAAACTTCATCCAAAATTAATTAATTTGATGCTCGATGATTTGGTTATAGCTAATTTTTAAAGATACAAATTTTATAATTTTTTTTCAACTTTTTAAATATTTCATTCCACTTTCTTCTGGCCTTAAGAAAGTCAGCTGCATTTGATGTTACTATTCCCTCATATGTAATATCTCTTTTTTTCCTGGCTACTTTTAAGGTTTTCTTTTTGTCTTTACATTTTATCAGTTAACTATATTGTGCCAAAAGTTGGATTTTTAAATTTATTTTAAGTCAAAATAAATTTATCCCAAGATTCTTGGATTCGTGAGTTGAAAGTTTTTTATTTGTTTGTTTACTTGATGATGGCTTTTTTTTGTCAAACGTACAAAATTTTTTACTATAGTTTTTCTGTTTTTTTTTCATGCTCAACTTTTTTTTCCTGGAACTTCTGTTAAATAGTTTTTGGATAGCTTGATGTTTTTTCAACAGGTTTCCAAATCTATACTCTGTGTTTCTTTTTTTTCTTTTTCTTTCTTTCTTTCTTTTTTTTTTTCCTCTTCTTCATTTCTATGTAGCTTAGATTGGATGATTTTGTGCTTTTAAATTCATCTTCAAGTTCACTTATCCTTACTTCCGTCTTGTAAAATATTTTTTTAATATTATTTTTATTTTAAATCTTTAACTTTCTGTTTGAGAATACCAATTTTTAAAATTATTTCCATGTTTTTAAATTCCCCATATATTTATCAATTATCTTCATCTTTCTCTTAAATTATTCACATATACATTAGAGCCATTTTAAAGTCCATTCCAGCTAATTCTAATATTTATGATAAATGTGATTTGTTTCTATTGATCGATTTTCTTTAGATTGGGGTAATATTAGATTGAAATTTTTCGTAAGATTTTTATTGCTTTACAGGTATTGCATATAAAAGAACAGTGGATTGTGGAATATAAATACTTGTATTTATATACACATATGACAGTATTTACACACACATATTATTATATGATTAATACACATACACACACAAATATGGACCTCCAGTTTCCCTAAACTCCGGTCAGACATGCTTCCACTCTGATCTGAGCTCATTATTACATTCTATATTTTAGCTGGGAGGGAGGTTGGTTCATATTTTCAGACTGTGTCAGTTTGCCTTTGGATTAATTTGAGTTTTGTTAATTTTAATTATTCTATTTTACAGTTGTAGCATTTTCACGATCATTTTTATATATTCTAGCACTGTCAAAATTGTTTTTTTAATTTCTTAAAAATAATAACCATAATTATTTTTCTGTATATTTCTAACATATCCATTACCTAGATTTCTTCTAGGTTTGTTTATACACTGTTTTCTCTCTTGGTATGGGCTTTCTTTCTTTCTCCTTTTTTCTTTTTCTTTTTCTTTATTTCTTTTCTTTTTTTTTCTTTTTTTGTAGAACTGGTAATTTTTAATAAATTATCATAGATAATTTGAGGCTCTAAATGGGTCTACCTGCAGAGGAATTTACTTTGGATGTACCAAGCTGGGGTAAGATTACTAACACTCCTCTGTTATCAAGATTGATGCAATTCAAAGGTTGGCTTTAGTTCCTATAAATAATATCCTATGTTTTCTTATCCTTAAAATTCTAGTAGAGTCTTTAAAATCCTAGAACATTTCAAAAGCCTATAATGTTTACCTGTATTTCCAGCTATTTAGAAGGTCATGGAATTCGATTCTGTTCATTCACACCATGAGCTCATTAACATTATTGGAATTGATGAACAACTCCAGGAAGAAAATGGTCAAAACACCAACATTTTTTTGATTTAGAACCTCTCCTAATTTTGATCTAGCAGTTTTTAACCTGATGGTGCTCTACTGTTTGTGCACAGATTATTTTATCTAGTTTTATTAGGGTTCTTATTACTGGAGTGATTTAAACCACCCAGTTTAATGCTGTCAAACATTATATTTGGTAAATAATATCATGTTAAACTTCCGCATATAAGGGTGATTGGTAAAAATGTTTATTTTATGACGTATGCAGAATTATTTAAAATGGATAAAAAATCTGGAGCAAGAATTTTCAAGAAATATGCACCTATTATAAATATCTAGCCCTGTTTACCAAATAAACCTTTGACTCATTGTAAATCAATGCCCAATCAATTCCTAAACATGCCAGGTAACTTTATACCTCTTGGCTTTGTTCATTCCATTTTATCTTCTCAAACTACTTCTATTTTATCCTATACTACTTAGTCTGCTTTTCATAGTAGACTCCATCTTTCAAGAAATTATTAGCATTAATTCCTCTTTAAGGTGGGATCTTTGGCCAGACCTTGACTCACTTTAAGTTTCCATTGTCCCATGTTTAAAAAAAAAACATAGCACCATAAAATTTATCTTCTTTGAGGACCATTTGAGATTTTAAAGAAATAATGACTTGAAAATCTCTTTGAACATTGATTTAGCTCAACATAAAGGTAATGCTTTTTTTTATTATTAGATTTGTCTCCAAATCAAGTGGTATCTGATGTTGCAGTGTCTTGTTTTCTGGAAAAAGTGGTCTATAAAAGGTTAACAGGTAACTACAAAAAATAAAAATAAAGGATCTCCATATTTTGCTGATATAAAGGCTGTGGTTCTTAACTGAATGTAGTCTGAGCCATTGGAGAGAATGGAAATAAAAGCCCACATATCCTGAAGCAAAATTTTTACACCAAGAATAATTGGCTTCCTCCTTATACAAAGTAAATAAATAAATTTCATGGAAAAGGATTCATAGAGATTCAGAGATTTGGTCACTTTGCAAACCAATATCAGATGAACTTAATATAAGTTATTCAAGCTTTATATTTAGTATTTTCTGAAAATATACAGACACAAGTTAGATTTATGTTCAGTTTTTATTTCATGTACAAACCTAGCAGTTTTTATAAATTTTATTCTTCCTCTCTACATTCCATATATATCTACAAACTTTTGTGCTTTTCTCCTCCTGTGAAGAGAAATATAAGAATTCACATGATTTAAAGAATTAAGCTTTTTAAGCTCTGGATTTGTTTATTTATACAAAGTTTATATTAAAATGCAAAAGACCAAAAATTTTATTTCAAATCTCTTAACCCCTAGAAATCCAAAGCTTGTTTTGTAAAGCAAATTAATCTTTTACATATATAAACCCAAAAAATACTGAAAGGAATTCCTGGTCAATAAATAAGAAAGAAACAACAACAACAACATATATGGCTGCCAGAATCGATATGTTTATTTACTTAAGACAATTGATTTTCTTAATTGTTAAAGGATATCTAATAACTGGATGATTTCTATCACCAATGAAACTATAATTTAAAGTTTAGTTTGTTACTTAGTTTTACATTTTGCAAGAACCAATCTGTAAGCTAGGCTGAGTGGCCATAGAGTAGGTGAGCAGTCTTTGGAAACCATGAAGAAAGTTGTTGTTTCTGAGAATAAAATAGTTGACATTCTACAAAAATACGCAGCAAGTTGAAAACATTCAGCAAGTTAACCTGTAAAAGCGAGATCCACAGACTGGCTGGTAGCAAAGTGGCTGGAGATTCCAAAAACCAAAATAGGTTGGATTGCAGAATCCGGATCCATAGCCCAAGGTAGGGAAACCACAAATTCTAGAACCCAGGGTTCCAAAGCCACTGGAACCACAGCCCAGTGAGTAGCAGCTTTTGGATCCATATTCCAGGGAGCAGCCTCTGTGAGACCCAGAGCCCAGAGACACACTATAAGTTGACTGGCAGGGCCTGAAGAGTGTGGGGGTGCTCAGAGGATAGCAAGAGGTCCTCGGGCAGTAACTGAACACCACACAGGACGCCTGGCAGCTGGCGGGCTTACACCAGGACTTCTGGCAGCCACGGTAGAGAGAGGAGCTCAGCTGGCAGGTGCTGGGAGAGCAGAGGCCAGTGCTGTAGACCAGGTTGCTGGGGTAGGAAGAGCCACAAGAGGAGCCTGGGGAGCCCAGGTAGCCCCCACAGGAGGAGAAGTTTCCAGAGCAGCAGTTGTAGGACATGTTCACCGGAAATGTAAGTTTAATTGAGTTATAGTAAGAAGGTTTTGAGGTTCATTTCTACCTCCTGGACGGTGGTATTTAAATACTCTCAGCAATGGGTGTTGAAAGCTACGAGGGCATCATTCCTACGTTTGTATTCCCTCATTTGCATATTATTAACTCAACCACCATTTCTGTAATTGTGAATGCATAATTTCCTGCATATTGTATTTATGGTGCTATAATAATAAAACACAAAGCCAATAAACTACTCTTGTGTCAGAAATGCTATGACCGTTTTACATTAATGACCATCCCATCATGGCCAGGAATGTCTCTTCTTTACTTACTGGTATTTGCTGCTTGTGTTTCTGATGCTGGCTATGCTGGTGTATGTGTTCCTTCTAAGGGTGGAGATTAAAATGACATCATCTTTCTTTTATTCTTTTATTTGTTTAGATGCATAGCTTTGGGCTTGACAAAAAGTCTTCTAAAGATTGAACCTATTTGTGACCACTTATTCTTATTCTCAAAATATCTACCAAGTATTAAATATTAATGTAGAGTATCTCATAGCCAATGGAGAAGGCTCAGCAAACAATGTTACAAGTAGAACTGAGGAATTGAGGAAGCCTAGGAACAGAAAGAAACCTGGATAAACATTTGGAAACAAGACAACTAACTATGTACACCTAAATGTTACTCTTGTTCATGAAATTTTCAATATTTCTGTCAAGTTCAGAGTTACATGGCCTTTCTCCACATAGATAAAGCTCCTGTTCTTTGAAGGAATGAATTATATACTGACTCTGAGACTTTCATTCATAAATCTTTAAAACTACAAAATATGGATGTCTAGTAACTAAAGTTTGAATAAGAAAAGTATTCATAGTCCAAAGAAATTAGATCAAATTTACAACTTTCTAAGCTTCCAAAGTTTACTTTCAGATGCATATTGTATAGACAATGACATAAAAATATTTCAATGCCAGAATGAATTAGTGTATTGGATTATAATCATTTAACTCTTTATCTATTTTTGGCAGAAAGTAAATTAGCATGAACTTCATTAGTGATGCTGATTTTATGATTAAGTCATTAGAATTAGAGGATTTAGGAATCCATATGCTAGCCTGTGTTTAATGGAAAGAGATTGGTTAAGGAGCTGGTGAATCAAAAACTAAAAAGATAGTTGCCACTGAAAATAATGAGCATGATGGAACTTCTAGTAGACATTTTGATGACTTTGCTTTAAAAGTACTGGAACTCAACAAGTAGATCAGTAGAATCCAGATATATAAGTCATTGGTAACGAGATGGCTGGAGTCTCCTAAAAGCAAAATAGATTTTTCCTGAGCTGTGAATCCAGGCATAAACTGGATTCATAGCTCAAGAAAAGGAAGCCAAAGACTTCATAATCCAAGGGTGAGAAGACCTGGGATCCATAGCCCAGTAAGTAAAAACTTCTGTATCAATAGCCAATGCTGGATCCAGAACTCAGATCCAATGTAAGTTGACCAGCAGGGACTGCAGAGTGTGGAGGTCAAGTGGTAGCAGGATGTCTGGCAATGTCTGGGTACCACACAGGACACCTGGCAGCTGGTGGACTCACAGCAGTTCTCCTGACAGCCACGGTAGAGAGAGGAGCCCAGCTGGCAGGTGCTGGGCGAGCAGAGGTCAGTGCTGCAGACCAGGTTGCTGGGGTAGGAAGAGCCAGAGGAGGAACCTGAACACAGGTAGCCCCCACGATGCGGGAGGAGAAATTTCCAGAGCAGCAGTTCTGAGACATGTTGATGGGAGATGTGAGTTCAGATAAGTCATAGTGAGAAGACTCTGAATTTTATGGTCATCTTATAGCCTGGGTAATTTATATACTATTAATTGGAATGGCACAGGACAGGTACAACCTTCTCACATTTGCATAACCTCTTCTGCATATATGTAATTCATTAATTTTCTCTGTACTTGCAGTTGACTAGCTTCCTACTTTTTGCATTTATAGGTCCTTTAATTTTTTATTATGGCACAGGTCAATGATCATTCCTAAATCAGAATTTCTAGGATTTTTTTGGTCCGTAATCCTCATCCTATTATGTCCAGGAAAGCCCCTTCTTTTCTCCCTGGCCATGGTCCCATGTATATGTATTCCTGCTTTGCTCTGGGGTTCTTTCTGTCACTTTTTACTATGTCAAGTGATCAGTAGCATAGCTTTTTTTTTTTAAGGATGCTTCTAATGATTGATTCTACATGTCACCACTGATTTGCATTTTCCAAATTTATTTTCCATCTATCACATATTATTATACAGTGCTTCTCACATCCAGCGGAGGGAAGAAAAATAACATATAATGAGAAATGGATAGAAACAGAAAGAAACCAAGCAAACATTTAAAGACAGAATGACTCAATTGAGATGGAGTCACAAGGAGACTTTGATTTGAGCCACCTGGAGAGAGACTGGGAATAATGATAACAATGTGGGAAACTGAGAGAGGGAATGAACAAACAGAGATTTTAAGTATCTCTTCTACTTTCTTTTAGCCAATGGATCTTTTAATATAAATGCTATTTAAATATATTGTGTGAAAAGAAATACAGTTTATGTATTTGACATATATTCATTCACAAATTTTAAAAGAACCTGGGGTCTACATCCTCAGGCTTTTCACTGCTCAGATTATCAATGAGTTTTGTGCATTTTTGAAGTCAGTTCATTTTCTGAAACTTTCTTAAAAAATATAAAATATCCTTTTATTACCCCTATTCATTTTACTTTTCCTTTGAATAATACAATAACTGAATGTTAATTTTCACTGGGTTCACTATGTCAGGTAATCCTGCACTGAAATAAATACTAACAGAAATTTTTGAGCCTGAAGGAAAACCATCTTAGAAAGAAATATTAAGTTTCAAGAAAGAATAGAGAGTATATTTGCTAGTTGGATTCTCCAGGAAGCAGGCACTGAGACAGGGGTAGAAAAACAAAACATTTACAAAAGTAGCATCTGTGAAAAAAAAAAAAAGCCATTCTACTACCTTGTTTTGTTATTGACCAGGAGCTGCCACACAAAAAATAAAACCAAAAGACTTGACCTTGCCTTAAAATTTCAAGCAGCCCTTAAGGAAGCCAACAGAAGAAGGAAGTCAGCTAACATCACTTGTCACAGACATCTATTCCTTTTTTGAAGTAATGTGAATTCCAGTACACATCTGCACCTGACCTAGTCCACCACTTGCACCTTAAGGGGCAGCTTGTCAAAAGAGTGATTCTCCACGGTTCTGGTAGGCCTCTCTTCCTGAGGGGAAATGCTAAAGTGTAAGATCGGTGGGATGAAACACAGTTCCTTCATTGCATTTGACCTTAGAGCAACAGTTGGTGATCATCTTCCTCTTCCTTAACTCTTCATTATAATTGTTCTTCACCTTCAGTTACCACCTCTATTGGTCTTGGAATTTTTGATGGTGTTGCCCAAGCCCTTATTCCTGAGACGTATGCACCCTTTTTTCTTGCTAGAGTTGCTGCCTTTAACAAATCACATCCACAATTGGACAGAAAGTTCCAAGAGCCATCCAAGTAAATCAACTGAGCTCCACGTATACTCTCCCTACCCTCACTGTGTAAGAATAACCCTACCACTTTCTACTACTCAGGGTCATATACCCTTGGATGGAAGGCAACTCTTTTTTATGCCTGCTGGTCTCTGAAAACAAGGAGCACAAAGTGCTTAGGCAGCAGCTGTAGCTGTACTGTACTTCAGTGAGACTTTTGATATTGTTCCTCAGCAAGTCAGCCTTTGGGGCAAGTCAGCCTTTGGGACCTGAGCAACTATCCTTGAAAATTCCAGTTGCAGAAATAGGAAGCACAAAGTACTTAAATAGGACATTGGGAGTGACAGTAAGTGAATATTTGCTGCCCAATCTTTTGAAGGAGTTGCCTCCATGCTAATACTTCAGCTTTGCTGTCAGTAGGCCAGTCTAATGCACCATCAGACATACAGCTTCAGTGTGAGGTTCTTGATAAAACCTGTGGATCTCGCTTGACACTGTCTCTACTGTAATGAACCCACTTCACACTGTCTCTACTGCGAAGTGGATTTCCTGTGCAGATGCTACATTGTGAGGAATTCCGTGCTGGTGGATCAAGCTTTTGATTAGCTCCTGACTAGCGGTGCTGATGAGGTAAGCACAAAAAGCAGACTCCCACTGTGCATAGGTGTCTATGTGTTTGAGAGTGAACCACACTGAGCCTTCCAGGGCAGAAGGCGGCCATGTTCAAGTTGCAACCAAGTAGGTAGATGGTCTCCTTGAGGAATAGTGCCATAATGGGAATCTAGCATTAGCCTCTGTTACTGACAGATTGGACGTTCACAGGTGGCATTAAAAATTTATAACAGCCTTGTAAGTAGTAGCTCATGCTGCTGAGCTCATGCATAGCCGCTGTGGTCACTTTGTTCACTTGATCATCTTGCCAGCATTGTGGCAGAGGCATTTTAGCTTCTGAATGTTTAGGTCCTTTTCCATGGTGGATGCATTCTTAGTGGGCATTAAGAAGTACAAAGATCTTCACATCTTGAACTCATTTGCATATATTTGTCCACATGTCTCTACCCTAGATTTCCTGTATCAATATTCTAAGAGTCTCCTTTCTAGGTCCCTAACTACTGGTCAGGTTAATTGCCACTGTCCAAGAATCTAGATGTATCATCAACTGTGGCTACTTTTTTCCCCCTTTTATACAAAGTGGATAATCAGATGCTGGTCGTAAAGTTCTGCCCATAGAGAAAATATTTTTTTCTCACTGTAGTTATTAAAGACATCACATAATGAGACAATCTATCTGCAAACCTAGCTTGAGCTTTTCTCTTCCTTTTTCAGCTGGCCACTTGAGGCACCATACAAGTCATCTGGGAAAAGGGTGGTGGTGCAATCCTGATTGGTAACATGGGAGTCTGGACTCCTGCTCATGCAGCCTGCTTTCTTGTTTTGCTTATGTTTATTCCTGTAGGAGCTATTTCCTTCTTGCAATAGATTGCTACCGAGTCTACCTTCTTTCATGACTTGGAGAGTTCAACAGGACCTAGCTCCTGATGGACAGCTACAGATGCATGATCACTTGTCCATAGTCAAGTTTTGTATCTTTACCAGGCCCATGTAATATCCAAGGAGACGATTTCCCAAAGGTATATTAATTCTTCACTGCAAATTACAAGGTCTTGCTCTATGATTTTATTTGCCTGTGTTGCGATTCTCACACTAGGGCTTGCCATAAACTCTACAATGCATTTTTTTTTTTTTGTACCACAAATACCACCAACACCATATGGTCTGCCATATTGTGTATTTAACATGAATATATATATTTATATACAATAAGTATATATAACAATACATTATATCATATAACATTTGATAAAAGCTTTCTTTTATAAAATATTTAAGAATGTTTAAACAGGTAGAAAATAGAGTGAAAGTAACAAAGCAGAAAGCTATTTTAACAGTATAGGAGAAGACAAATTCTAAGATTAATGTGATCCCAAACTCAAGATATCCAAATAGTGAAGTAATAGATACCTATTAAACATCTATAGCCAGATTTTTCATTGCTACATCATACAAATTATATCTTGATTTACAATAATTTCCTTAACAGAAGTATCATTAAACCTTTCTGTTTAGTTCATTTTATTTTATCTTCTCAAAATTCTCCTTATTCTCTCCCATACTTGTGTCTTCACTTGTATTAGTCCCCATCTGTCATGAAATCTTGGATTGCAGTTTCTTTATAAGACTGGGACCTATCGTGAAACCTTGAGCCACTTCAAATCTTCATTTCCTTAAGTATAAAATAACTGTAGTTCCTAAAATATGTGCTTTTTATAACTCTCATAGCAATCTAAACATTAATGGACAGGAAAATTCTTTGAACATTGCTTTTTATCTCTGTATAAAGATACCATTTTTGTTATTAGCTTTAGACCTTATCAACGTGTTACTTATCTTAGCATTTTATTATTTTCTGAAATATTTGGCCTATAAAATATCAAAATGACAACATAAAATATAAAAACAAGGGACCTGCAAAAATATGTTGAGATGTGACTGAAAATAATTTCCAATGATATAAAAATTTTTCCCCCCAGTAATGTTTAGTTTGAGTTTTGGATACAAGAAGGTGAAACTCCACATCTCATGAACCTAATTAATTCTCACCAAAGATAATTAGCTTCCTCCTTACAGTTGTATAAAAGTTAATTACACACAAAAGTACTCAGTGAATTGAAGGGATATCATTATTTCTGCCACCCAACATTGGCTCAATCAAAGAAAGCTATTTAGACTAAAGTACAAATCTTCCCATATAGCTTAATTTTTTCCCCACTCAGTTATATTGTTCGAGTTTTGTGGGTTTTTTTCCTATGGTTAACAACCATCAAGGCCCACATCCTTTGAAGCAAATGTGGTCTGTTCTGTTCCTGAGATTATTATCCAGATAAACTCTATGTATGCAATGTAAGTATTCCTGAACACAGCAGTTTTGAAGAAGGAAGTGTTTAAAGCCTAAAATAAATCATTTCAAATTTACCAATCTACTAGGTTTCCAAAATTTGCATAGTAAAGTTCAATCTAAATAATCTTTCCCAAATCAAAGCAAAAACAAAACAAAACTTAGCTGATTAAAACTAACAATAAAAATGAGTAGCATATTGAAAGTCAGAATGAATAGTTTATTAGATTATATTAATTTGAATTTTCATCTGTTTTGAGAATAAAATGCATAAACAAAAATCCCATTAATTCATTGTTTATTAAAATAAATTCCATTAATTGATCTAGTAATATATTTCATTAATTCTACTAATTCTATTAAATCATTAAGTTCAGTATATGTTAGTGATAATTTTTTGGTCAGAGAGTTTTTCCTGAACATCATGAAGATGATAGATGCTCTGTTTAAAGGTTGGCTATTGCTCAAAATGTCTGAACACTCAGCAGGTTGATTAATAGAAGCCAGATCCACATGTTGGTCTGTAACACAATGATTGGCATCTTCTGGAGGCAAAGTAAGTTGGGCGGCAGAATCCAAATCCATAGCCCAGAGAAGGGAAACCACAGAGGCCATAACCCAGGGGTCGGAAGCTCCTGGAACCACAGCCCAGGGAGTAGCAGCTTCTGGATCCATAGCCCAGGGAGCAGCTGCTGCTGGACCCAGAGCCCACAGACGTGGTGTAAGTTGACCGGCAGGGGCTGCAGAGTGTGGAGGTCCTTGGGCGGTAGCAGGACGTCTGGCAGCTGGTGGGCTCACAGCAGGTGTCCTGACAGCCACCGTAGAGAGAGGAGCTCAGCTGGCAGGTACTGGGAGAGCAGAGGCCTGTGCTGTAGACCAGGTTGCTGGGGTAGGAAGAGCCACAGGAGGAGCCTGGGGAGCAAAGGTAGGCTCCAAGGGAGCGGGAGGAGAAGTTTCCAGAGCAGCAGTTGTAGGACATGTTGATGTGAGATGTGGGTTCAGATACGTCACACTGAGAAGATTCTGAGGTTTAATGCCACCTCCTGGACTAGGGCATTTTTATACTCTCAGCTGTGGGTGTGGCATTCTGCACAGTCATGGGTTCCATACTTGGAATTTCTCATTTGTGTAATTCAGTAATATTTTCTGTAATTGTAGATGAATAATTTCTTTCATCTCATATTTATGGGTAAATTCATCATATTATTATATCACTAAGTCAATGAACCATTTCAATGTCAAAATTCTATGACTACATGCCATTAATGCCATCACTCACATCTAGGAAAGCCCCTACTCTTATCCTTAGCCAAGAATCATTGTATATTTGCCTGTATATTGGCTGGAAGAGACTTAGTTCTAAGGGCAGAAATGGTGATGAAGTCACTTTTTTCTATGTCAGTGGAATAAAGACACCCTGTTTGTTACCCATATTTTCCTTTCCCTCAATTTATTTCATTCCCTAGAATTATTTCCCATATATTTTATTATATAATATATTGTTTCTCAAATCCATTGGAAAGAGGAAAATAGATAAGATAAATTGAATGAGAAACATAGTGGGTCGCAGGTAAATCAGGATAAGTGTTTAGAGTCAAAATGACTAAGAAAGACTAATTTGAATCAAAGACTCAGTGGATATCACCCTGCGCACCTGTGAAAATACTCAAGAAGTCAAATATTCTTGAGGCGAGAGGAGATAACTAATGACTCTATGGGTTTTTCTATCTCTGTGTAATTTAAATAAAAAGTTCCATATCAATATGGTTTGTGGCTTTTCATATGTACCTTGCCTTTCTTGTCATTTATATTTACAATTTGTCTGGAGACCCTTCTCTTCTAAAACAACTCCCATCACATAGTACATTTTGGACAATTTCCCATTTAGATACTCACACAATTTTCTCCTTCGTTGAATTCTTTTTCCTATTGTACTTCTTTAAAATAATAAAATAATATTTTTCACTGTAAAATATCTAATTATCATTTTCATAGGGCTCTCTGTGTCAGGCAAAACTGAGCTAAAATGAATGCTGAAGGATTCTCTCCAGTTGGACAAGAAACTCGGAGGGAAATTAGGGATTGCTGAAGAGAAAAAGACGACTGAAATATAAGTGAATTATGTCTAAATACTCATTGTGCACAACACTAATTAAAAGGTGTGTGGTTCTTAATATACAGGGAGAAGCAAACAGTCATAAATTAAGAATGATTATAAAAATCTCTTAAATTGTTTAAAAATTAAAAGCTTGGAAAAATAACTTAAAAATGTAATATTATAGCATTCACCTATTTATCACCTCTGAAAGCATGAAGGTAGATAAAAAGAAACAAGATAAATCACATGACAACAAAACAGTAAACATGTAGGTAGAAATCTGAATGTTTCAATAATTAAATTAAATATGACTAAATAATCCATGTAAAAGACAGAATATTAGACTGGGGTAAAAATCAAAAATGTTTTCTATTTCAAATAAATTTTTTAAAATAGAAAAGTAAAAATATATATCAGGCAAAAGAAATAAACAAAAATTGAAAATTCTACTTCATTAATCTCCAAGTTTGCTACATGATAAGAAATTTGTCAGCTATAAAACAAGATATTTCTTAACAATCATCCTATCAGCCCTCTAGGATGATACACATTATTTTATTTTTCATTTAGAAGTTACACTAAATCCATACCATCAAATAGAGTAGACACTAGCCACATAGTATTGAGTTTAATTTACATTTATTAAATTAGATTAAATTAAAATTCAATTTTTCAGTCATAATCACCACATTTCAAGTGCACAGCAGATACATGTGGTTAATGGATAGCAAATTTTGGAAACCACAGATAAAAATATTTTCAGCATCACTGAATGTTTTATTAGACAGTGCTGCTTTTGAGAACACAGCACATAGTATTGATTTACTAATACAAATTAATACTTTTACTATTTCCTGTACAGTGTAAGAATGTTAGAAATCTTAAGACCACTTATCCTTATTCCAATTTATGTATTACTATGCTAAGATTGTCTGTGTTTTAATTTTATGTATGTTTATTTATATTGATATATGTATCCATGTTTTTATAGGCAACATTTACTTAAATTTATCCAATATATATCTTGTTTACTCTTCATTCCTTCCTACATCTTTTTGCTCTATTCTGGGATCACTTTGCTTTTCACTATGTACAAATTTTATTATATTTTTTTAGTGCTGGAAGGTTATTGACAAATTCTCTAAGTTCTTGATTATCTGAAAATGTCGATATGTCCCCTTCATTTGTGAAACTGATACTCAAAGTAAGTATTCTAAAGTTTTTTTCTTCAGAAAGTTGAGATATCTAATTGCTTTTCTACCTTTTTTACCATTTAAATTCGATTATCAATCTTATTGTTACTTTTTTAAAGGTAACTTGTATTTGTCCCCCTCTGGTCGATTTAAATTTTTCTCTCTTTTTTTCTTGTTCATCAGTTTGACTCCAGTAAAGCCTAGATGTAGGTCTTTCTTCATATTTATCATGCATGGGGTTTGTAAGAGTTCTTAAATTTTGTGAATTAATATTGTTCTATTTGGAAAATTCTCTCTGGATCTCTTTCTATTACATGTTAATTTTCTTGAAACTGGTAATATCCTGACTTGTCAATAGCTGTTAATTTTTCATTGAATATCTATCATCTATCATCTATCTATCCATAATCTGTCATCTATGTATTCATGTATCTATGTATCTATCATATCTATCATCTATCTATCTATCATCTACCTGTCATCTATCATCTATCCATCATCTGTTTATCATCTATCTATCTTAGCATTCATGTGCATACACAAATGAACACAATCTTGTTTTAGTATCTCAACTGAAATTATGTTAGACCTTTCCATATTCTCTGAAACGCCATTCATTTTTTTAAGTTTGAATATATCTTAGGGAGCAATCACTAGTTGTCTCTCCAACCACATCTAATTTCTTTTTAATCCATTCAACAATTTCACATTTATTTTTTTTTTCAATTTTAAAATTTCTACTTGGTTATTTTAATGTTTCAGTCCTCTGACAAAATTTCCAATCTACTCCTTGATTTTCTAAGTATCAAATACTTATATTAATATCTATGTCTAATATTTTCATTTACTAAATCCCTCACAAGTGTGCCTACTATATAACATATATTTTAGATTTAGTCATTTCTTAACTTCTTGACTCCTGGTAAATTTTTCTTGGATATCAGATTATCTCTGTATCTATCTCTATATCATCTCTATATTCATCTATATCTATAGCTATATATTCATATATATCTATGTAAAGTATATCTACAATTATATATACATAAATCTATATTTACACTTACATTTATATCATATCTATGTAAAGATATACCTTAAGGCTCATTCCTATGTTATTAATCTATGTATTGAAATGATTTGAAACTGAACTTCTGTTCATAGAAAAGGATAAATATTTATAGCTCAACCTAATTCTAAGGTGTTTTTCAAAGTCCTGGATAGTTTTGGCCAAAAATCATTAGAAATTTCTAACCTTCAATTTTTTATTACCCCAGCTTATAAGTTTCATCAGCCTCTTTTTTGGACTGAACAACATCCTTAATCTAAAAATTGCCACAGATTCTTTGACTTGCTGTTGTGAAGACCTCTCTCACATGTTGGTCCTGATCATTTCTGGACATTTTCACATATATTTTCTTTGTGTAGAGTTTCTAGAAAAAAAGACATTAGTTCTAAATATTTTTTTTCATTTGTAAGCATGTCAATTTTTACCTTATTCCCCTTTAAGAGCAAACTTGAAATTTATACCTAATCATTGGATGGAATATTTATTTTATAAGACATGAAAGAGTGATTGGAATATGAGAGACAAGAGTAGGAGTATTCAATCACAAATTTATTTTAGTGGTTTGAATGGAAGGTGATGAAGACAAGAAATATTGTGATTTAAAGTGTAATACTTCTAAATGATGGTGTGATGGTTACTAATCAACTCACATCATATAGAATCTCTTTAAGTTGTAAGTTAACTAAGTTTCCAATTTTTCCCAGAATACATAAGGCTTTTTCCATTTTTTATGCTTTGCTTATTCCATTTCATTTTCCCAGATTTCTCCTTTGCCCCTCTCCAATACTCTCATGTCTTTGCAATTCAAAATATGTTTCATCTTTTTAAATTATCATAAGACAGGTTTTTCTTATAAATTCCTTATTTTCTTTGTGTCTCCATTTTCTTAAATTTAATATAAAAATTTATAATGTGTATCTTTCTCTAAGGGTTGTTATACATCCTGAAGAAATAAAGGATAGGGATATTTATTGAACATGTTTTTGAATTCATTTTTTTCTCAGTTTTAGGTTCCTTTTAAAAGTTACTTATCATTTCACTTTACCATGTGCAGATGTAATTCTTCCTTTTTGTTGTTGAGATCCACATTAAATCATCACTTTTGATAACATCAGAAACACTTATTTTAAATTTCATGGTATTGCTCATTACACATATGTAGATAAAAAGATCATATTGAATACTCATCAGTGAGATGCAGGTCCTTGATCATTTTTACCAACAAATAATAGGTAACTTCAGCAAAGTTATTTAAAATTCATACATAATCATTTTCATTTGTGTTCTATTCAACTTTCCTTTTATGTATAACCCTAATCATGTAAATCAAAATATTATTTTTGTCCTCTGTATTTTTCTCTATAACTATCACCTAGTCGGCTACCTTATACCTGTTGGTGTACACATGAGGATACATACCTTATGAGGGAATTGATGTAATTCCTGATTCTGAGATTCTAATTCAAACAAGAGTCTTCAACTGCCTATAGTTTGAGTAAGAAAAATGTCCGAGGTCCCTGAAAATTAGTTCAAATCCCCAATTTAGGATTGCCAAACCTATTTACATACTCATATAAATCTTTTAATAATATCCACTTTATCTATCAAAATCAAAACCCTAGGCAAAAAACTATTAACAACAATAAACATAGCTGTGTCTCAGAACCAATCAATTTATTAGAATATAATTATTTGACTTTTCATACAATTTTGGAAGAAAATCAAATGACATGAATTCCATCTCTGGAGCAGAATTTACATTTTATTTTGATTTAGTACATTAAATACAGAATTTTTCAAATAAAACCCATCAGTCATATTTGAGGCCAGAAACAAAGTTAGAACTTGAATAGGAGGATGACTTTTCCTGTAGATGATGAAGATTATGAAGGTTATGAGTCCAGGCATTGATGACAACAGACAACGGGATTAGAAATTTAATAAGGTGATCAACAGACATTAGATTCACAAGTTGATCTGTAATAAGAAGACGAGATGGCCCTAGAAGTCAAGGAGGATGGACAACGGAATCGACACCCATGGCTCAGAAAAGGGAAACCACGGACTCCGCAAGTCAAGTATCTGAAGTCGTTGGAACCACAGCCCAATGAGTAGGAACTTCTGGATCCATAGCCCAGGGAGCAGTTGCGGCTGGACCCAGAGTCCAGAGACACGCTAGAAGTCGCGCGGCAGGGACTACAGAGTGTGGAGGTCCTTGGGCGGTAGCAGGACGTCTGGTAGGGGCTGGACACCACACAGGTCGTCCGGCAGCTAGTGGGCTCACAGCAGGTCTCCTGAGAGCCACAGTAGAGAGAGGAGCCCAGCTGGCAGGTGCTGGCAGAGCAGAGGCCGGTGCTGTAGACCAGGCTGCTGGGGTAGGAAGAGCCACAGGACAAGCTGGGGGAGCGCAGGTAGCCCCCAAGGGAGCGGGAGAAGTTTCCAGAGCAGTAGTTGTAGGACATGTTGATGGGAGATGTGAGTTTCAGCTGCATTATAGTGAGATTCTGAGTTTGAATGCTACTCCGGGACTGTGGTATTTAATACTCCCAGCAACAGGTGTGGCACCTTCCAGTATTGTCTTTTCTGTATTTGAAGTCTCTCATTTAAATACATGTAACTCAGTAATCCTCTCTGTAATTGCAGTTAACTAATTCTTTTTATCTTATACTTATTTGTGAACTCGATTTTATAGCATTACGTCAATAAATTACATCTGTTACAAATGCTATGACAGTCTGTAATTAATGCCTACCCCATCATGGCCGGGAAAGTCCCTCTTATTTTATTTGTGGATGACTACTTGTACATCTGCTTCTATTTTGGTTGGGGGAAGACTTCATTTCTAGAATGGGGCTTGCAATGCCGCCGCCATTTCCCTTTTGTGTTAATGGCTAGGAGGCAGAAATGTGATATTGATTAATAACCTTCTAAAGGTTGTCCTTATATTGAACCACTGATTCACCTGCCTATTATAATTTTCCATCTATTATCTACTATTAGCAAGCCTTACTATGTCCAGTCTAGAGGGCCAATATAAAAATAAACCAAAGGGACTGAGAAAGATGACTTAGAATAAACATAATTCTGAACATTTTTTTAAATATAGTGTTTAGAAAAATGAAATCAAATCTAAAGCATGGAGAGACCAATATGGACACATGTGAAGAAAAACAGAGTGGGAGACGTTATTGAGATTATGGGAAGAAATAAGGAATAGTGTTAGAGAGAGGTACGAAGATTTTCTTCTAACTCACTGGGCAGCCTATGAATATCTATGTCTTAATTTAATCAAATCAAAATAGTTTCAAAATGAAATTAATTAATGGCTTTTGTATTATATATTTATATTTGGAAAATGTCCTGGCACCTACCCACATACAACATCTGTTAATTCCTACCTCAAAATTTTGAATGCCTTTTGAGCATTTCTAAGGTCATGACAAATTTCGTGTTTTTCTACCTACTTGTGCTACATAATTCTGTCTTAGCTTTCTAACGAGAGGTGGATACAGATTTTTGAGTCTTACAGTTTATAATTTGGGGGGTCCTCTTTAAGAAAAACATTAATATAATATTTTATTAATATAATAAAATATTAATATATTGATATACAAATATATTAATACAATATTAATATTATAATATAAATTTGATTTGTATTATAAATTAAAATTATAATGTAATAATTATATTATTAAAAATTATATAATTATATAATTATAAAAGTTTATCATTTATAATTATAAACTTTATTATTTATGAATAGATATAACTATAGATGTTAATTTAGAATAAAAATAACATTAACAAATAAAACTTACAGGTTGATAAAAACCACATATATCACAAAATCAAAACAATAATATGATATCATAATCATTACCATCATCTTTAACCTTTCCCCTATATTTTTTGCTGCATAGTCTTTGAGCACTTCTACATATGACAATGATTTTGTTAACATGATATTCTGTAGAAAGTATAGAAACATAGTTCAATTTTTTTTCTCCAGAATTGTATGTCAAAAAAATACTTTCAAATTATTTTTGATGACATGGAAAAGTTTCTTTTAACATTGCCATTTGTTATTAGTAATGCCTCATCTGTTACAACCTCTGTCCTTTCTTCTCAGTCAATGCTTCAAGCCTGGGGTTCAGTTTATCTTAGCCCCTGATTCATCTCCCCATCTCAGTCTGCTGGCCCTGGGGTTGGGGACTTGTGTGAGGATCAGCTACAAATGGCTATGGACCTTGAGTTTTAGTGGCTTCCTAGCAGGTAGTAGGGAAGTGTCTTGATTTAACCCTTCTTCTTGAAATCAAAGCTCCCTAAAGTTCTGAGATTTATCAGGTTGATTCTGGGGGCTGGAGGTAGTATAGACAGATCTCTGGATCCACCCCCAGCCCCAGGACTACTACAAGGACAAAGAAGTGACTCCCAGGCTACAGCAACACAGCTGGAACACTGGGGTCCTCCAAGCCTTCCTGGAGGAGTGCCAACAGAGGCTTGGAAAAGGTCAGGCAAATGACCCTTCATGAGGACTCTCACTTTTAAACTTAATTAGGTTAAATCTGTCTTTGCCTTTACCTTAGATGCACTTCCCAAGATGTCTGAACACATGCTCATGGCATTCTGCTTGAGATTCCAGGGTCCTCCATGCAGTGACCAGTTCTCCTTTCAAGAAACCTTCCACACAATGTCTCTCTCAGAGCTCCAAACTAACTTTTGATAATTACGTTGCTGTATTTCATTTATTTGTCTTTTGTCTTCTTTAACTCCAAAGTTTTTTAAAAATATGAAAATGTCTGACAGATTTACCACATTCTTTGAACACATAACTTGGTTTCCCAACAATTTGAAGACAAATACACTGAGGTAATGTACACCAAAGGTCAAATATGTGATATCAGGGATTTGAGAAGTGTAACGCTGTGACACTGAGTTGCCATTCTAATAAAAATACAATAAAAGTATGTTATGTATGTTAAATTACCTACTTTTCCTTAATATAAAAGCATGCTTTTATATTATATAAAAGTAATTTTAAATAAAGGACGCATCATATATGACTTTTATAGGGCAAAGGAATAAATGAAGTAGCTGCATTCACATCAAACAGCTACTTTTAAGAAGTTTATCTTATGATCTTTTAAATTTCTAAATCTTTTCCTGTGGGCTTCTAGCCACTGAGATAGAATTCCTAGTCCATGCAATGATGTGAAGACCAAGCCTTGCTCAAGTCTCTGTTTTCCAAAGAATTTCTTGGTCCCTATAATTTCCCACAATTCTAAGCACTACTTTTTTTTTTTATCCAGCTCTGAGGCTCAATTTCAGTTGCCATTAGTTATCAAGCCTGCAATATTATTTTGTTGTGTTAGTTAATGTCTCTCACAAATGGGAGAATGAGAGATGAATTGAGAGTCTTTAGGTTTTAAGACAATTTGTGAAAACAAACTCCTTTGTGCATTTGAAGGATATTTTTCCACATTTAATTGAAAAAATACCATTATTTTGTGTTGAAGGATTAGAATATAAAACATCAATCTGAAACAAAACATAGGTCAACTAGACTACCTCACTTATGTTGATGATCCTCTGTCTTAAATTACTTTATACAACAACAGAATTTGGATTGGCTTTTATGTGGTGGGCAAAGGCTTAAATCAGTGGTATCTTAGTTCTTCATAGGCAACAGAATTGATAATGGGTCCTTTTTAGAATATATAAACCAACCAGAAAATAAATAAACAGTTAAAAAAATGATTGAACTGTCCTCAGGCCACTTCTCCACATGTGACTCTTATGTACCACCATTGTTGGAAATCACTCCCTTAAATTAAAGGGTTAACATCTAGCCCAGATCTCAGGAGAGATGCTCAGAGTCCCATAAAATCGTACCACATTCCTGACAACTGTAACCACGTCTGCACAGCGAAAGTCTTTCCAAGAACATGAAGTACAACATTAAAGAGAGAAAAAAGGAAATCTATTTTCTGTTTATAACACAATAATTCTATTGTAATGGGCAGCCTTGCTAATAATAAGCTGCACCTTCTCTTCATGCCATCATACAGACATGATAGCTGTTAGGAATACTGTTGTTCGAGAATGTCAAAGTTGGATTTTGCAGCATTAATATCTATTCTGCAAGAGACAGCATCTTAGGGTTTAAACAAAGGCTGTGTGTCACTACCTAGTGACAGTGTGCAGATGGTCTCATGATGACTAGTAAGGACTCATTATAAAATTGGGAGAGGAGAAGAGCAATTTTGATAGATTATGATAGCTAAAATTGAGAGGCAGAATAATAAAAAAAAGCTTTTGAATTAGATAGAAATCATATGAATGGCATGTTGAATATATGAGTGCAACTGAACCTATCTGTGACATAGAGCAGATACTCCATAGATATATGTTAATTGAATGAAAAGGAAAGTTAGATAGCAGATGTCTTAAATGAAATTGGCCTGTAAGAAGATTAAACAAATATTAACTATTTTTTTGTTTGTCTTTTCTTTGGTTGGGTAGCTGAGTGCAGGTCAACTCTATCTATAAACAGATTTGGAAGCTTTTCTGCTCAGAAGTCACAGATCAGATAAGAACCATGGACTTAAATTTTCCCAGCTGATATCAAGTCCTGGCCTAGTGGAAAGTGGTGACAAAAGAGGAAAGAGCCCCTGCTAGCAGACATCTATATATATGAGTAGCTTTGAGGTGCTCTGGCCTGACATTCTGAGGATGTCTGACCCTGGGGTGTCACCATCCCCTGCTTCTTCCTTCTTTCCAAAGTCTTCGCTGGCTGAAGGCATGGTAAGTGTCTCATGGAAGGTTAACTCCATATTTACTTAGCATTTATTCATCTAACCTCCAGAAAGCAATGTAGGATTGAGTGTGCCCTCTGTTTACAAAGTACCTCCATCTCCAGGATGGGGTCAGGGAAGAAGACATGAGCGGGGATGGTGTGGAGAGAGGCAAGCAGAGAAAAGGAAGCTGAAGAGGAAGAGATTATTCGGTGGTGCTTCTGGATTTTCAGAGCTTAAAAGTAGAAAATGCTTGAGGTTTCTTTGTTTCCTAGTCTTGCCCTGTAATTAGGATGGAGCCCTTGCCAGGAATAGAGCCCAATTGTCTTTGGAGTGGACCTCGTTTTGTGTCGCTTGTTTGGTTGAGCACTGCGGTGGGTGGTTGGCAGGAGGCACATGCAAAGCAGTGTCCATTGGAGACAGCTGGAGAGAGCTTCAGCATCCGGAAAACCTCTAGTTTAGGGTTCTTGTTTTGGTTTTCTTGGTTACAACAGTGCAAACCAGCAGTGTGAACTTGGTTTGCTCTGTTTCCTGTCTCAGTGCTCAAATTCTGTGATGCTAAAATTTGGTTTTGGCAGCATCACTGGTACCCGGACAGTAATTCCCTTGCACGTCCTGTTCTGTTCAAAGTAGACCAAGGTCTTGATGAGAGTGGTTGAAGAGCTGTAAAACCCAGATTAGTCCATTTATTCCTGGGGAAGTGTTATGCACAGGATTCTTTCTTGTTATCTTTCTTGATATTGACTTTTTAAAATTAAATTTATTGGGGTGATATTGGTTAATAAAATTATATGTTTCAAGTGTACATTCAAGAATCCATCATGTGTATATTGCATTGTGTGCTCACCACCCAGAGTTAAATTTCCTTTTGTGATCATATGTTTGACTCCCTTTACCTTTATCTGCCTACCCCTTCCCTCTGGTAATCACTAAACTCTTGTCTGTGTCCATGAGTCTCTGTTTGTTTGTCTTCTTTGTTTGTTGCTTTCAGTTTTATATCCCAGATATGAGCGAAATCATATGGTTCTCAACATTTTTGTCTGACTTATTTCTCTTAGCATGATAATCTCAAGATCCATCCACATTGTCACAAATGGCAATATTAATTTTTTCTTATAGCTGAGTCATAACTTATCCTAATACCAGGATCTGATTTATTTTTTAAGACTTGCAATTTAAGACAAATAAGTAAGGTAATCTCAGAGCATTGTGGAACGGAGTATGTTTGATCACTCAGGATATTAACTCTGGTGAGTTTCAGTAATGCCTGTTAAAATGTCAGAATCTCACCAGGCCAGTGAGTAGCAATGAAAAAGGGGTGCACCATCACAACTGAGAGACAATGTAACACGGAGGCTAAAATCATGGGGTGCTTGTTGTCAGAACTCCTGTGAGGCAAAGCTATTGACGTGAGCCTTTCATGCCTCACTTTTCTCATCTGTGACCTGGGGATTATAGTACCTCTCTCATTGGGTTGTTATGAGAATTAACGAGGTAATAGATGTGAAATACTTAGCAGAGCCTGACAATTAGTAAGAAATGTGGGTAAATCTTTGCTCAAACAAAAAACGAAAACACTTCCCAAGTGATTCTGAGGTAGCAAACTTGAGAATCACTAATGTAAATATTTTAAGTACATTTTTTATTGTCTGAGTCATTCCTTGTTAAAAAAGCAAAACATTTATAATTAAATGAGAAATTTAGTATTTCAAAAATTACATTTGTTTAAAAATAAGAACAAAGCAACTGCAACCCCATATAGATAGCACTGTTTTCAACCTTTATGGGACTAAATCAGCATTTCAAAACCAGTGATAAATGACCTCCTGACTTAATGACTTGTAATGTTGTACTGTTATGCTGTGTTCGTTCTCTTCTCCTTTTTCTTTTCTCACCTTTCCCTGCTTCTTTATGCTTGTTTCATGTGCCATTCCTCTTAACTTTCTATACTAATAACACTCTCAAAGAAAGGAAGCCTTCTATTTGTTTCATTGATCGAATAAAGTTGATTCTCCTCTTTGCTTATTTGCAAAAACAGTTAAACATTTCTATTCATTTCTCTTAAAACACTCTAAATTGTGTTTTATTACTATTTTAGATTAGAAATTATTAAATGAAAAAATTTTAACTTCTATTCTAAATTTTGAACTTTCAGAGTTATAATAGCTTTTTAATAGAATATTCCCAAAGGCTAACAATTTCAAGGTGATTTGCAACTGTGGCTCTGATGAAACTTTGTTCACAATTGTACATATCTGGCCTCCGTGGCTCTTAGTCTGTTGTTCCTACAGAGTGCTTGAGGAAGCCCCGCTTTGTACATGTCTTCTTTCTTAAATGAAAGGACCTAGGTGACAGGGGTGACATCGTTTTCTCAGTTTCTGGCTCTTAATGGACTTTTAGTAATTTTTGCTAAAAAGATGAGTGTAGTCATTTTTAGTATTGACTTTATTATTTTTGCTTGTTGACAACTGGAAATGTGTGATTATTGTTTCATGAACTGAGATTTTGTGTCCTGGTTCCCTAGGGAACAGAAATAAAAAACGTGATACCTCATCAATGTGAGATGGCAGAGAGCGGGAGGTAGCAGGGGGCCCTGCTGTGTTGCATGGTGATTACTGGATTATTGGCCAAGAAAATAGCCTCCTTCATCCTACAAATGAGAAAGGAGTAATCTGTGTCTCTTAAGTAAATGAATAAAACTTATTCAGTTATGTCTGTGCAGGGGAAAATCAATTTCATTTTGATTAGAGAACTGATTAGTGAGGCCCCAGAGGACTCTACCAGGATGTATTCTTTATATATACCACAGCCAGTGGTAAGGGTTTATAAAGTTCACTCTGATTCCTCATTACACTCAAGGAAACCTAAAGTTGGGAAACCACATCTAATCAACTTTCTAAAGTGCCTCTTTTTCTACTTTTGATGACTACTTGTCTTCTGTTGGGAGTCGAAAGGTGTCCCCTAAAATTTGTATGTTGAAGCCCTACACATTAGCACCTCAGAATGTGACCTTATTGGGATATAAGGTCTTTACAAAGGTTATCAAGTTATAGTGGGGTCATTACAATGAGCTCTACTCTGATATAACTAGTGTCATAAAAAGGGGAAAATTTGTACACAGCGACAGAAACCTATAGAGCGAAAGAGATATGGAGAGATGAAAGAAAAGTTGGCTGTTCACGAGCCAAGGAGAGCCACCCAGAGCAGAACCTTCCATCACAGCCTTCAGAAGAAACCAGCCATGCCAATACTTTATCTGAGACTTCCAGTTTCCAGAACTGTGAGACAGGGCATTTCTATTGTTTAAGCCACCTAGTCTGAAAAGTGGTACTTTGTCATGGCAGCCCTAGCAAATTAATACATCATCCTCTGGCAGAAGAAAGTCTTCTTATCCCAGGAATCAAGTTGCCCCAGTGACTCCCTTCGCTCAGTGTTTACCAAGTTTCTGTTAGCCACCTCCTAGTCGTCTTGTTCCCCTTCCTCATCAGTCTATCTAGGGGATGGTACTGGTACTGTTAGCTTGGGGCTGCAGACTCTGTGGTTTCCTCTGGGCTGTGGATCTGAGACCTCCCCTACCCCTGGTGATGGATTGGGCTTCTTGGACACTTCTGCTGTTTCTCCAGGAGAGGTCAGTCACTTTATTCCCAACCAATTTGTGCTCAGAGGTCTACAGATCATTGTGTTGCATTTCTAGGATCTCAAAAATCTAATTTTTAAAAACTTTATTACTAAAGAAACTCTAGATCTGCTAACTCAAGAGCTGCCTATCAATTTCTTAGAAATGAGACCTTCAAAAGACATCTTCCAGCACTAACTTAGCTTTTTGGTCCACCAGTAACAATTCTGCAAGTTGCTACTTCTGAATCCTCTTCTCTTCTCTTCTCTTCTCTTCTCTTCTCTTCTCTTCTCTTCTCTTCTCTTCTCTTCTCTTCTCTTCTCTTCTCTTCTCTTCTCTTCTCTTCTCTTCTCTTCTCTTCTCTTCTCTTCTCTCCTCTCCTCTCCTCTCCTCTCCTCTCCTCTCCTCTCCTCTCCTCCCTCCCCTCCCCTCCCCTCCCTTCTCTCTCTCCCTCCCTCCCTCCCTCTAACAAAATCCTTACATGGTTCCCTTACTAGTAAAGTGTAGTGGGAATGTTCAGTTAGAAGACCCTGACAATGGTCAGCAGCCAACTTAGCATACCAGAATCAGTGTCACATACTGCATATATATTAGGGTTCTCCAGAGAAAGAGCCAATAGCATAGATTGATCAATCTACCTACTTATCTATTATCTATCCCCTCTCCCCTCTCTCTCTCTCTCTCTCTCTCACCCCCCCCTCCCCTTTCTCCCTTCCACCCTCCCTCTCCCTTTCTTATAACATATTTTATGTTCTTTACTTTCTGGATCATCTCTTTCCAGTTTATCACAAAGGACTAGAAACGTGTCAGCTGATTTTACAATAATTTGCTTAACATAGAAGTCAAGCTCACGTTTCTGCTTACTTCAGTGCATTTTGTTTGTGCCTTTCGTCACTTTTCTTTGGCATGAAATTGCATCAGTCCTGCTTTCCCTGAGGAGCACCATTTAACTGCAAGGTATAGAGTTTCTGGAGCACATATGCCAGTCAGGTGCCCCAGATATTGAAATCACTCCTACAGGTAGACTTCTAATTATCTCTCTCTGTTTTTACTTTTTTTTCTTCTCTTGGTCTCTATCCAAACCTGGAGCCCCAAACAAAATAGTTTTTTGCAAAGTCCAAACAATAATTAGCTTCTTCCCATCTCTTGTGAGATACAGCAAAGTATATAAGTTAAGAAATGTGCTGAGAAAAGATGTTTCTTTTATGCTAGCTGTTCCATTTGAGACCTAAGTGTTATCTCAAAGAAGCAGAATCCAATTTTAAGCAAAGATCAGAATATAGTTCCTGTCACCCAGAAATATATTTCAGGATCCTAACAGAGTCAGAGTTTGGGAGAATTTGGGAATGGATTTGGTACTAATAACTCAGATTATTGTGACTTCATAGACTTTATTCATTTGCTCATTCATTTATATATCTATACATTAGCTCATCTGTTTGAAACTGATAAATACCTATTCTGTGTAAGAAACACATACTTACAGGAACAAATAAAATAAATAGAATGAATTAAAGAATAAATGAATGAGAAGAATAAGATTTGGAGGAAGATAAACCTGAACTTGACTCTTAATTCCATTACTTATAAAAAACGACCTTACATCATTTATTAAATTTTGTTTGCCTCTCCTCTGCAGCTAGTAACTGTGAATGACAATGGCATATATTTTTTTGAAAAATAAATTAGTTTGCACATGTAACATTCCTGGCATAGTGTTTTTTTTTTTTTTAAATACATATTGATCCTTCTACTTTCCTTTTTACCTAAATTCTATGTTACTCCATGTTCCTTTGTTTTGATCTCTCTTTATCCAGAAAATCTATTTAGGAAAATTCTCTCGACTTCTTAGAATTCATGTCTATGCTTACTTCTATATGAGCTTGCTTTTGATTATTAGTAGTCTTGAACTTGTCTTTTTATGGCTTTGCATGCTAAAATTTATGGCATGTGAATTAGAAATTAAAGTGAACTAATTTTCAGTATCGATTCACAGAAAAGTGGAAAGTTGATGAATATATTTGAACCAAAGGGATCTTGTCAGAGAAAAGCTATAAAAGCCTTCATGGAAACCTTTATTTGAGGTGGACCTAAAGTCCAACTCTTGGGCATACTGTTAAATTAAACAAAGAGAGAAATATTCGAGAAAGGTCTAAGGATTTGTAAAAGGTTAGAGAATCAGGGTGGGAAATTTTGTTTCTTCTTTGAAGGGATTGTTGGTGTCATTGAAGTCTAACATAGTGGTGTAAAGTTGTGGTAGATCTTAGATATTAATTTTCCTGGTTTGAGTTAATCATGCATAGACAATAGTCTAATTAAAATTTATTTTCAACAGAATTGAATAACTGGGGCCAAAAACTGAGCACATTCCAATCCTAATTATTCCAGTATTTCTCACTTTGTTGTCTTAATATTTTTTTATTCCTTATCCTGCATCCAACCTTTTATTCCTGTTCTTGTGAACACCATTATCCAACTTTCTTGTTACTGAGCCAGTACGGTGAAGAGTGCAGACTCGGTTAAAGCTATGATGGTACATATCTGCTACATCGCAGCTCATCTGTAAGAGGGTGGAGATTATTGTAGAACTACTATGAGTTGAATAGAATAACTTATGTATCACTTATAACAATGTTTGTCCCATATAAAATATCACTTATTAAATATTATCAACTTATTATTTTATTAAGAGAAAAAATTATTATTTTATTAAGATACTATATTATGTTCAAAAATTAATCATTAGACTCTATTTTACTTGCAATTTTTTAAGGAATGCTTTAGATATGTTTCCAATTCCTAAGTTCTCTCCAGGGCTTTCACACTGCCCATGGGAGTTAAGGATAATTAATTCAGTGATATCACAGTTAAGATATTGATAATTACAGTAGAGAGAGTGAAAATTTACATCCTACAGCAAATGGCAAACATAGTTTATAAGTTTAAGTGAATAAATACATCTTAACAAGTGTGACTTCTTCTGACGAAGATTCGTAGTCTCATGTTTCAAAGAGTTCTTAAAAATACTATAATAAACATTTCAATATTATAGGAAATCGATTTGTACATTTTGATAAATATCTACATAAAACCTCATCTTTATGATGAGATATAGAGTACATATAGATTTAGTTTACATTAACAGCACTGGTTTGTGAATATATTTAAACATTCTTACTTATGTGTATAAATAAGACTGATGTCTTCCCCAGATGATGCTTAACCTTTTAAAAACACTTGTGTCAAGAACTTCTTATTTTTTTCTTTGAGTGCTGTTGAGATTTTAAAGCTTGTGACTTTAAATCTAACTTAATTCAGGGTGGCTTAAAGATACTGAGATTTCTACAAGTTCCTTATCGTTAATAGCATTGAAATACAGAAAATAATAAATCAACAAAAATAGTGAGTAGTAGAGTATCAAATAATTATATTTTTCTGATGAAAGAATTATTTGCTTGCACTGTGTGATGTCTGATAATACCCGATTTGCTCATGTTTTGATGTCTTAATAAATAATCATAATGATTAACTTCAATATTTCCACTTGGCAAGGTTCTGGTGTCCAGTTAGTCTTCAAACATCAATTTAGATGTTGCTGTGATTAACATATTTTGAGTAAAACAAATTCCATAACATGGGTGAGCCTCATCTAATTAATTAAAGGCTTAAAGAGCAAAAACCATGGTTTCTGGGAGAAGGAATCCTCAGGGCTGTAACATGGGAACCCTGCTTGAGTTTCTAGCTTGCCATGCTATAGAATTTGGACTGAAGATGCCATATCAGCCTGAATTTCCAGCCAGTTGGTCTGTTTTGTTGATTTCGGACTTGTCAGCCCCCACAATCACTTGAAACAATTTAAAAAAATTAATCTCTCTCTGTTTCTGTATACAGAAACATCATATACATGTGTGTATCTTAACTATGATATCATATATATATATATCTTATACAAGTATGCACATAGATACTCACATATGCATCATATATATATATACACACACACACATATCACATATTATAGACGCACGAAAACTATTGGTTTTGTTTCTATGGAGAACTCTAATACATTCTCCAAGAAATAGGTAATTTTCTTAATGTTTTACATCAATATCCTCTCTAACCAAATTGATCATGTGCTTCTTGAATCTCACTTGAATTTCGCTAAGAAGGAATATAGTTTTTCCTTCACAATCAGCCCACAACCGAAAACTAAACAACACAATGTAATCATTAGAAACTCATTATGGAGACTAAATTATCAGAACATGGTTTTTAACTTAGAGTCATAAAATTGTATAATTACTAGGACTTTCAGTGGCCACAAAATTCTGCCTCTGATGTATGTAATGGCCTAAAGTAAACTGCTATAATTCAGTGTTCTTTCCATCATAATAAACTAAAACTCATCTTTATCAATGTAAGAAATCAGACACTGTATGTAACCCATGGTTTGACACACTAGCATTTCCTTGGTAGATTTAGAAATATCTAATTCTGTGAAATACTTTTGTGCTTTGCTCAATTCCTCTTTAAGTTCTGTTTCTGTTTTGTCTACAGCATTGAATTCAAACAAATAAAACAGTAAGGAACACAAAAGTTGAACAAGATACGGGACTCCCTTTCTGGTCCCCTATGGTTTTTTTCTAGATTATGCATATATTTGACATTTTCAAGATGGAAATTTGAGAACTAAGTTTTGGAAACAGAACAAGAGTTGCATATTTCTTGATATTCTTGGACATATCAGCAGTGTTTATCAACTGACAAGCAAATTGAAGACTGAGGACTTCCACCGGCTTCCATCAGTTAAATGACCCATCCAGCATCCAAAGAATGATCTTTACTTCAAATGTAAGGTGAAAACCTATCACTACATTTTGCTAGCTAGTAACATACTGCTAAATGAGACATTGAGAGCGGCCGAGGTAAATGATGACAAAAAGAAAAGTGGGGAATCTGTTCCACTGAAACATGTATTTTATTTTGAGGCAATCAAGTTGAATAGGATTCAAAAGATATTTGGTTTCTTTAGAAATATTTTAATTAATAAAATAATAAAATTTGATTTGCATGGACATCTGAGAGAGGACGGGTATACTAGGATCGTGACAGAAATGATTAAAATGAAAACAAAACAAAACAGGGTAGGCTAATAATAATGAGATTGTTGATTTAATCTCTTCTGGTTCAGTTTTTGCTCCAGCCAATATCATTGAACTTCCCTTGCTTTCTAGCCAGAGTGGCCCTAGCAATGGCTTATGTTGTCCCTGTGGTTATGATACAGGATTGAGGATTCACAATCTGATTTCAAGGCTTACTGTAAAACTATAGTAATTAAGGCACCATGGTATTGGCCTATGGATAGGCATATGCATTAATGGAATAGAAGAGTGACTCCAGAAATAGATTGATATGCATATGACTAACTTTTTACAAAGATGTAATGGTGATTTGGTGAGTAATGACATTCTTTTCAACAAATGATACTGAGATAACTGAACATCTATACACCTACACACACAAAAAAGTTTGCACCATACACAGTTGACCCTTGAATGTAGGTTTAAACTGTGTGAGTCCATTTGTATGCCAATTGTTTTCAATTGACCTATACAGTTCATTTGACTCCTGTAGTTCAAATCCTCCTTGCTGAAGGGTACATTGGCTGCTGAGAATCTCCATATGTGGAAGGCTGACTTCAGTTATAAATGCATTTTTGACTTTGTGAGCAGTTGGCACCCCTGACTCCATGTTGTTTGTGGGTCAACTATACCATTTTTTAAATGAATTTATGAATTTAATCAATATTAAAAACATCTGCTCTTTAAAAACATTTTGATAAGAAAATGAAAAGCCATGGACTTGTAGAGAATATTTGAAAAAAACTTGTTTGATAAAGGACTTGGATCCAGAATACATTGAGAAATCTTAAAACTCAATTATAAAAAGAGAATTAAAAAATGATCAAAAGATTTCAGATACCACTACAGAAAAGATATGGAAGGCAAATAGCA
>CM053507.1:7138031-7249512 GCA_028627145.1 Eidolon dupreanum
TTGTAAATTTTGGCATTCCAGAAAACTATTCTAGAGTTTGCTTTATTACTCTTTGTAATATTTGTTTGTTTGTTTGTTTGTTTACTTGCTTATTTATTTATCTATTTTCATTTTTGAAGTGAATTGAGTAAATGCTTGTGTAGGGGGATCAGAGAGCTCTGTAAGCAAATTCCTTTAGAAATCAGCTACACTGGCCTTTTCACTTAAGATAAAAGTTATAGATGGTGCAGTTCTGAAGACATAAAATGGGCCAGTTTGTGTCAGGAAGAAGCCTCAGTGATCACGTGAAGTGCCATGCTGAGAAGATTCTCCACAGTGAGGCTGGGTGAATGCTGGGGAAGCAGTGGGCTGGGGCAGATTTGCATAGGTGCCTGGGAGAGAGGCCAAAGCAGAGAGGGTGAGGGCTTCTCAATTCCTTTACCCAGAAGCCCATACCTAGCAATAATATTTAACATATACACTGCCCGCCAGGTGATAGAATGTGACAAGTAAAATCTTAGTGAAGAATAACAGCTGTTGTGGAGAAGGGTATAGAACAATAAACAAACACCTTCACAGGTTTAGAGAAGGCAGTTTTGAGAATATATGAGAAAAGCAAACAGAAAGAAAAACAGCTATAGTCTGAAATATGTGAATTTCTAAGGCTATTCCTACTGCTGCCTAATTGGAAAGGTATTCAAAAAATCTCTGAAAACATCTACAAAAGGAGATTGTCAGCTTGAAGACTGAATTCCATTAATACGGTGAGCTGGAAAACAATCCCTACTCAGCTAATTCAGATCATTTGCTACTGGTGGATATCTGGTACCCTAAAGTTTGTTTTATTCCATGTAGTGTTGATATTTCTCCATTCCTAGTAGACCTAAAAAAAAAAGTTTTCCATTGTCACATTTTTCCTCTGACACATCCAGATAGTGATTTTTTTCCTTGTTTAGAGTACACAGAGCATTTTATTAGTTCTAGGATCTACTTGTGAACTATTAAAGCTACTCTTGTTTTGTTTTTTCTTCCTTTCAGGACACATTTATTAGCATTTAAGATTATTCATTAGCATTTGTATAAAATGCACAAATGACTCTAATGAAAAATGTTAACCTAATAAAAATGGGTGGGGGGCGGTAATTGGAATTGACTTGAGTTATTTTAACATTAATTCTCAGATATAGGGAGCTGGCTTGGAAAAGAAAGAACTTCTGGATATTAGAAAGTCTTTTTTTTTTTTTTTTAGCAGAATCAACTCGATAAAAAGAGAGAAATATCACCCATTCAAATGGAGTTAAAGGCTGGCATTATAATGATTCCCATGTGTTGGGGTGGCATACATTTCTTTGGTAAATTTAATAGGTGTCCATTCATAAAGCATAGCTTATTTTACTTCAGTGAATCAGAGCGACAGTTTAAGTATTGCACAAGGGCACTTCATGTGATGCATGCCACACTTTGGGTTCTGCATGGGAGAGATAATCATAAAACAAAGTAACTAAGTACTCAGAAGCAGCCTGCTTTAAAATAAAGCAGGTTAATTTTCAGGTAGTTAAGGAGCTGTCTTTTCAGTAACAATCCCGAATGCTATTTCCCTTAGTTAAGCCAAATAAAATATCAGATTCAGAAGACTAATGGACACAAACAAGAAGCCCTTTTTTATTCTGCTTTTCCTTCTCTTCCCCTACCCCCCTTTTTTCATTAATCCAAATATTTGTTTATCTTTCTTGGGCTAGAACACAGAATATACTTTACATGTATAAAGATCAGCAATGCATGGAATTCTACTAGTGAGTACTATTGAATGCAAATATTCTTAGGAAAGGTAAATAAGGCTTTCTGATGCTTTTATATCTCAGTATAAATAAACTTAATAGATTCATTCTGAGACAAGTTAAAGTTAAATTTGCTTTTATCTTTGCAGAATATTTGAATTTTGAGACCATGGTTCAAGTTTTAATTTTGCTTCTATCTTACTGAGCAATTAGGAGAAATTTATTGAAACTCTCTGAGGCATAATTTTCTAGCATGGGTTGACCAGAGGCCATTAAAGACCTATACGGCTCTAATACTTCAAGTTAGTTGTTTCAGAAAATGTTAACCATTCCTGAAAATTCTTTTTGGGATATTAATTAATAATTACAGCTAAAAATATATGTCCTTCCATCAAGAAATTAAACAAAACAAAAACCTGTGAGTTGACATAAAGCATAAGATGAGAATAACATCTACTCCAAGACAGGCTCATCAGAAAATACATGGAAAAACTCAGTTCTAGCAAACTTCTTTCTGAAGTCTTACTGAAAAGGATGCATTTATTGTTTCCTAAATGAGCATCATCTAAGGAGAGCTTTTAGGCTTACATTCTCTTTAAGGAAGTCTATTGGCATAAATACCAAGGATGGTGTCTCTACCCCTTAATTCTCAACATCAGACCAAGACATGAGAAAGTTAAGCATCTAATGGAAAAGGGAGGTTGAGTGCTTTGCCAATAAATCCACAATTTCATTAAGCTAAATCAATAAATATCAGGAATTACACGGATTAGTTCAAATAGAAAATTAGTAAAAGGTTGCATTGGTAAATTGTTGAGAATGCTGAATGTAGTTTTTGGAGAAATCCATTATAATATGCTTGTGAAGAAAATGATAAACTATTTTTAATAGTAATCACTGATGCTCTTGAGAATTCAATAGAAGTGAAAAAAAAGTTTTTTCTATTTGATAGGACAAGGGCTTACTGCACACATAGATAATAAGGAAGAGTATATTTGGAAATGAGATAATATGAAACTTTGAAGGTCAAATCACAGAAAATTCCTAGGAGAAGAGACTGAGTAGCTTCTTCTTAAGTGTATCAAAGTAATTAAAGTACAATTAAGTGTGTGAATATGTGATAAATTAACTTAAGCAATAATCTAAAGAGGTATTTTTCTATAAAATGGTGAGCAAGGAGGAAGGAGCAGTGGACAGTGACACACCCAAGTTTGAGAGTATATATAACTTGGAGTCCAGACCATGGCATTGAAACTCAGAGAATCTTCTCCCTGTAACTCAGCTGAACTCACATCTCCCGTCAACATGTCCTACAACTGCTGCTCTGGAAACTTTTCCTCCCGCTCCCTTGGGTGCTACCAGCGCTCCCTCCGCTCCTCCTGTGGCTCTTCCTACCCCAGCAACCTGGTCTACAGCACTGGCCTCTGCTCTCCCAGCACCTGCCAGCTGGGCTCCTCTCTCTACCGTGGCTGTCAGGAGACCTGCTGTGAGCCCACCAGCTGCCAGACGTCCTGTGTGGTGTCCAGCCCCTGCCAGACGTCCTGCTACCGCCCAAGGACCTCTACACTCTGCAGTCCCTGCCGGTCGACATGCTCTGGGTCCAGCAGCAGCTGCTCCCTGGGCTACGGATCCAGAAGCTGCTACTCCCTGGGCTGTGGTTCCCGAGTCTTCAGACCCTTGCGTTATGGAGTCTGTGGCTTCCCTGCCTGGGGCTATGGGTCCAGATTCTGCCACCCAATCTACTTGCCTTCTAGGAGCTGCTAGTCTTCTCGTTACCGGCCAACCTATAGATCAGCCTTTTGTAGATGAACCTGTTGAGTTTCCAGACCTTTTGAGCAAAATGTTTAGTCTCTGCTTAGAGTTTCTACTACAGGCCTTTTCAGTAATGTTAGCTAACCTCTCTCATCATCAACTCTTCCTCCTTTCTCTAGCATTAAGCATCGGCTGACAGACTAGTTTGTTCTGATAGTGAAATGACCAAAATATTGAGATCAATATCTGTAATTTGAAACAATTGATTCAGAATTACACAAATTCTTCTTGCAAATGTATGAGAGTTCATGTTTATTTCACTAATAAACTCGTTTACTTTTGCATCTGATATGTTCTCATTGTTCTTTATTGATTTTCAAATTTTGATTTGTGATCTGTCTTTGGGCTCTAGATTCTCAGAGTATTTTCATTAAGAAATTGATTTGGATTTGCCTAGGAAATCCATTTCCCTAGAAAATGGCGCGAGGCCTAGTATATGGGTGAAGTCTCTGGTCTCTCTACTGACTCAGAGTTAAAAAGTCTGTGTATTCCACCATCAAAGCTGGTAGGATTTTATTATTGAGAGTCTGACCATAATGGAGTGAATATTTTCTCTATGTTTTCAATAAAGACACCATACACTAACAATTACATTTGGTTTTAATTTTACATTTCAAAACAATATTGAATTAGAGTTTTTCCAGAAGATGTCAACTAGGTAATAAAATATTTTAAAATATATTATATAAAATATTGTAATAAATTCAATATATTGGCATGGAAAAGAGAACATATGATGTGCCAGGGGTTGGAAGGCATTATGGTTATCTTTAAATATATAGGTAAATGAGTTTTTTAGCATGAATGTGTGTGTGCATGAGAGAGAGAGAAACAGAGAGAGAGAGAGAGAGAGAGAGAGAGAGAGAGAGAGACAGAGAGAGACAGAGAGAGAGACAGAGGCAGAGACAGAGGGAGACAGAGATAGAGAGACAGACGACAGAATCTTAAAGTTTAAAATCGTGAGAAATTGAAAGAGATAGGGAGGAATGTATTGGCTCGTTATAAAGAAATATATATTTATAAATTATAAAATTTAGAATTATTACGACCTGAGTAATTTTTTTGAACTTACATAGAGTTCCTCAAGTAGTAAACAAATAAACTACCCCCCTTTTTTTGTGTGAGTTCTGCATTAAATTGGAAGTAAGATTAGATTACTTTTAATGTTCTGAAACATAACCTGCCTAGGTCTTCTTTGGATCCACTGCTCAGCTCTGGTAGTGAAAAAGAAAAAAAGAAAAGATCCTTATTAGATATTATTCAGATCTGACACAGAACACACTTTGTATTTATTTTTTATTTAAGCGAGTTGTCTCAGATGCTAAATATAGTGTCAGAATTCAGTTACATTTTTTCCATAACATAATTAGCAGTAACTCTCCATGACTGGGAGAATGGCTATCAAAGATTATCATTTACTCCAATCATGTGCTATGGAGCATTTATTGATTTGTCTGCTTTTTTCCTTAAGCTTTTTTAATTGTATCTGAGAAAAGAGGTCCTCTTTTCTCAGATACTCAAGACAATAACGGACTAAGTATGAAGGTATGGAAACCAAGTGCTCTGTGCACAAAAATCTACCCAACAGACCAAAAAACAAAAACAAAAACAAGAACAAAAACAAAACAGAGGAATCAAGAGAGGGACACAGAGAGAGGCTCCTGGTGATACAGGAACCTCTGGTTCTCACCATTCCTGAAGCCAGCTTTATTAGCTCTTCATGCATTTTGGTTATATAGACCAATAAAGTCTTCTTTTTGGTTTAAACTAATTAAGCATAATTAAAATGAAATAAGATTTCTGTCACTCACATCCAAAGACTAATAATTATTAAAAATGTGTCATCTAGTGCAGTTACTCATTGACTTTTATGTAAAGAGGCAGCTAACATTTTTATTAGTAAGACTAAAAAGATCCCGTGAGTCTGAATTATTGCTATTAATATTGAATGTACTACTAATTCTTCTTTAAATAATGTGGATGAGTAAAATGTGGAATAAAAAAACTCATTTGGGAAAACACACTCAAAGGGATCACAGTAGCATGGCCAGTGAAAAAGTCCTGAGAATGCATTCAGCAAACATGATAGAACTAGAAATTTCTAATTTCAAGCAAGGAAGGCACCAGGCCCTATAATGAGTACAAAAAAAAAAAAAAATGTTTTAACATGAGATAATCTAGTGACTTGGAGTCACTAGATTTAGAGAATCTAGTAGAATTTTTGAGTGACTTGGAGAATTTCTAATGGAATCTGAGTGAAGAGGCCAAAAATGGAAACAGAGAAGCAAAAAGTAGGAGAGGAAATGCATACATTTGAATAGTTCCATACTTAAACTTTTCAAAGTTTAATGTGAGGTTCTGATGTCAGGGATCAGAAAAGAATAATACTTTTTGCATCCTTTATTCTCTCCATAATAATCTTTCTTAGTATCTCATCACTGCTAATTTTCAACTATTTTCTTCTTTTTGTCTTAACTCTCTTTTCTTCTCTCTCTGTCTCCATGACTTTCCACCTCTTATGTACACTCTATTTTTTTTTTTTTTAACCTTCTAGTATCTTATTGAGTTTGGGGGCAGGGGGACATTGGGTTGGTGACTGAGTTGGGTAATGGTGGCAGAGAATATAGTGGAAGGCTCTGAATATAACTCATTAAATGTGTTTAAGCTTTAACTTTGCACTAGAGTTCTGCAAAAATGATGGAAACTTAGAAAAGACAGAAGCATTTGGCTTTGAAGAACTAGATCAAGTGAGAGAAACAAATTTTCTCTCGTTATCTTGGAGTGAAGGGTAGGTTTGAAGAGAGCTTTAGGAAGAGGTAACTGTATAAGCAATGACATAATTGCTTTGATGAATATGATATGGGGTTAAGGGAGGAAAACTACAAGTTATTTTTTATTAAAGCATGATATCTGGAAAGCAAGAGATAAAAGATTACATAATCATTCAAAGTGGGATTGCCTAAACCTACAGATCCAGAAGCAACACTGACGCCTGAGAAAGCCTGAGCTTTGTGTCTGGGGTGACAAGACGTCAATGATAAAAAAACAAAAAAAAACAAAAAAACAAAAACAAACAAAAAAAACCCTCCACATTTAATATGAAAGAATGGTTCTTTGGACTTATTATTCTTGGATAGCAAAGTTAATGTGCTTATGTAACTGGGGGCTCATTAAGTTGCAATTAACAGTCGAATAAAATACTAACACACAGGGCAGAGTTCAGGTATGTAGAGTATAACTTGAAAGGCACTGCACTTTAAATGAAGGGAGTGTGAGTTATTGTTCAAATTCAAAATACTTTATGTAGCTATTCAACAGGAAATCATACCTCTCACCATGACTTACATCGCCCTGCTCTGAGATTTCCTCTACTGTTCCTGAGGAATCTCATTTCCTAGTGTCCTGCTATATCTTACCCACCAATTTGGTTTACAGCAGCGTCTCATTCTTAAGAAGACACTCACGTCAGGGTTGTGCAATTGTTCGCCTCCCTAAATGTTGTGTACTGGGCTTCCCACTTGCCTCACCCTAGCTTGGTCCTGTGCTTCATATACCTCTAATCCCTAATTACCCCCACATTGACTGTCACATACATGCCACTCAAGAACTGTTGCCTTCTGCAGCCCCCACCAAACTGTTGACATGGAGTCTATGGTCTAGAAACACAACAGTTGCCACTTCTGGGTTGTGGACCTTGTTTCTGTCACCCGACTTATTTTCTTTTGTATGTTGTTTACATATTTTGCCAACCAGTCTGTATGTATGGATTATGCATCAAACTGTCGCTTGTTAAAATTGTTAGTGCAAAGACTACACAAGTTTCTAGTGATGTTGAATGCTCCCTACACAACCAACTATTGTCAAATATGACCACTCACTTATTAGACTATGGTCTTTCCCTGGGTCAGCCATACTTGTTCTAAGATATCCCTCATAATAGGACAAGAAACAGTCTACTTACAGCAAAAGTAGACTTTGTCCATTAATCCTTCCATTTAATTATTCCACTAATTAAAAAAAAATCTTAGTAATGTTTCATTTCAAAACTCATCCTTTGTAATAAGGTGGATTCTTACAAGTAAGTAGAAAACAATGAAGAAAAATGAGATAGTGGAGATCTAACTCACCGTCATCAAAATCGTGCACTGTATTATTTTCCATTAGTGTGTGTGTATGTATGCATTTTGGTATGTATTTTGGATGTTTTGGGTTTAAAGAAAGATTTCTTTTCCTGTGAAATATATAATACATTTTTAACACAGAGGAATGTTGCTATATATAGGATTGTGGCAGGTAGACTAGAGTTTTGAAATTTCATATTTTTTTCTCTTCTATGGTACCTTGTAAAGGGAGATAAAGCAAGTAAAAAATATGTTGGGAGATAGGTTCTATTCCTGCTTCTCTGCTAACTGGTTTTTGATCTTATACACATCACTTAACTTCTTTGAGTATAGTTTTCCCGTCTTTTAAAGTGAAATGGTCCTTGATAGTCCATGATCTCTAAGGTTCCTTTCAGGATTACCAATTTATGCATATTATAGGATAGTAATAGCATGGGAGAGATGGGATGGTGATGTCCCCAAAACAATTTAAATTTTTCTGTGCAGCCTGGGGAGGCAGGAAGATAAGCCAAATGTTTAAATGTGATGCAATATAAAACCTAATAGTGTTAAACAATAACTTCAAAAAAGTAAAATAATAATCCTCATGCAAATAAAAAACATGCATATTAAATATTTTGTTTAACTCATTAATGAATGACAGGACCATTAAGAAGCTAGACCTGGTTCAAAGGAAAACACAAAGAACATTCTTATATTGGCTGTCAGAATGCTGAAATGAATTTACAAAGGTAGATGCAAAGTGGTTACTGTACACAGAGTAAAAATCAATGGTATTTCATTAAACAGAAATCATTTTCACTTCTATAGACAAGAATCATTTGCATTATTATCAATTTTCTACAACGTGTGAAATTATACAATAAATTAAGAGCAATGAAAAGAGGAGACATCGTGAATGGTGAACTAGAAGGGTCAAATTCATTCCCATGTTCCTTGTTTCAAAGTCTCACAATTTTTTTTCTGACAACAATATGTGAAATCAGTAATGTTAATTGTAAAATGCTAATACGTGCACTGCAACAGTGTGAACATAATCTTTTTCTTTAATATAGAAACTAAGAAGTAAAAGAATAAACTAAGAAAAAAATGATGCATGCCATTTCATGTGCACACTAACGTCTGTCGGTTAAAGTGATGAGATGCAGTTATCAGTGATGCATGGAATTACACATTAGTCTGTCTGTCTACTCCCCTTTATCTCCTTATCAACTTATGATTTTCTAATGGTGCGGTGTCTGCTTGTTACTTGGGGGAAAATATTATTACATAAGAGTGAGATATTTTGACTTGATCTTTATTTCTGCTCCATCCCATCCCTCGCCTCACCTCACTTCACCTCAATTGCTACCCTACTTAATCATGTTGCTTAGAAAAAAATAAACAAACCACTCCTTTTTAAAACCTCAGACTTAATTAAGTTAAATAACTTTATGTAAACATAAAAGAACAAAGTAAGTGTTCCATCGTTCTGATTCATTACCCTTTTTAATTTTCTAACAATAAAAAGTGAACTACTGATAAAACAGTTCTCCATCTGGAATATGGTAGCGGTTACACAAAATCTATACATGGAAAAACATACACAGAACTATACACATACGTACACACACACGAATGGTGCAGGTTTAAACTTATAAAACTGAATGTGAAGTCTGTAGTCTGGCTAACAGTACTGCACTAATGTCAAGTTTCTGGACTTGATATTGTAGTGCAGTTAGATGTTTGCTGGGGAAAGCGGGAGGAGGTTCAAGGGGTCCTACATAGTATTTTTGCAACTTCCTGTGAGTCTATAATTATTTATTTTAAAAAAAGGTTTATTAAAGTTAACCATACGTTGAGACATAAGGAGATTATTCATTGGTATAATGTGTCATAAGGTTATAATGGAAATTTCTGGAAGACTTCTACAGGCACACTGAAGTCTGTCAGTTAAAGTGACAGGATGCAGTTATCTGATGTACAGAAGCTTGTCATCTGCTAAAGACGGATAGGATAGTGGGGTTGTAAATAAAGTCAAAGGATTAGAAATTGCCCAAAGATTTTCTTTTCTTCCATGTTCACCCCGTGTCTGTCTTGGAATTTGGAAGGTTTCCCATCAATCTCCATTTTGTTTCCTAAGTGATTCAGTAAAAATCCTTCCACTTCAATCCCAAATGACTGATGCTCAGCTTCGCAATGCTTATCTCTTGGGATGATGGTTTTACGGGATGGTAACAGATTAGATACAAAGTTTACATTTACATGATGAATATTGGACTAACCAAGTTAATCAGGTTTGCTTTCTTCCCCTTTCAGAGTTTTTAAATAAGCATATTGTGAATTTCCAAAAAAAGGAGGGAAGAATTACAGTTTTTCTCCCCTCTCCTCTGTATGGTGGGGTTGACAGAGACACAGCATAAGATTTCCCAAGTTCTTCAGGCCAGATAATATTGTAATGTTTAGTCAAAATCAATTTTAGCCAAAATTCATACTCCAGATAATGAGCTATTGCCTTATTTCAGAGAATTCCTGCAAAGGCACAATACCTAGATTTGTCTCTGATATACATTTACTTTTTAGTACTTTACCAGCAAAATAACCCCAGTCACATAATTGAAGAGAAAGCTGTTACCACACTCATAATCATAAAAGAAAAAGTGAATAGTGGCTGATTCTGTGTGTGTGTGTGTGTGTGTGTGTGTGTGTGTGTGTGTGTGTGTGTGTGTATTTTAACAGCTTACCCTTCCCACTGAGCAAATGACCACAAAAGTTAATGTCGACTATAAAATTGATCACAGGGCACTTCACTTTCTGCGTCTTATGGATATTGCAAGGTGAAGAGGTGTCATTGATTTTTCATGTTCGCCAGCGTATAAACCAAATCAAAAAATGCTTTAGCTTCAACAATTTTAGGGTGATTTTTCATGGTCTATTATTGCACTAGGTAAAGCAGGAAAAACAAACAGTCAAACCACATTTAGCACATCCTCAGGAGCTGCAAACTTCATTCTGGGAGAATGATGTGGAAATGTTCTCTTAATCGATTGTTAGACGCATGTGAAGAGGAATGCTTTGTACAGCAAGCCTACATTTATTGAAGTCATGAGATGAACTTTTACACAAGTTTGTTATTTTCAAATTCTAGACAGAAGAAAATGACTATGAATTCTAAAATGATTTGCCTTTAATTTGCCTACTCCATATCTTTTGACATGTAGTTTAGCACTTTTCCTGGGACAGTCTCCTCCCCTCCATTTTAGTGGTATCTTCTGAGGGGTTTTAAGTGCTAAAGAGCTCCGTAATAAAACCTTGCTTCATCTACATCCTGCATTTGGTCCTCAGCATTTGTTATCTTTATAGCGTGGCTTAACAAACATGGGAGATATGGTTGAGTAATAAAATATCTGCAGACACAGCTAGCCTCCCTTTTTCAGTTTTTCCTGAAGTAATTTTTAACACATTATTTAGCATATTGTTACATTTTTCTATCTGAAAAATGAAAATATTAGTTCATAGGGCTATTTTGAGTAACATATATAAGAATTATGTAATATAGATAAGAACTTTTAGATTTTGAGTTCATTGAAGGTAGTATGCCTCGGATGTCTCTGTTCTTCTGAGCACATTCCTTTCGATATATGATGTGATTATCATATATTCGGCAATTCGTGTTTGCATATCCATCTCCTTGTAGCCAGCAGGAAAAGCATAGACCAGGCTTCTGTCTGCATTACTGAGTTTCCAAAAAGTATGCAGAGGGCATCACTATTCCACACATAAGCAAAATGACTGTTGCTTTTTCAAATATGGAGAAAAATGAATTTGTGTTTCAAAGTGTACTTGTAACTCATTTAACATATTTCCTTACCTAAAACTTCAATGATTGCTATGTCGGCTCAGGGTAAATAAGGGAAAAAACGCGCAAACCTTCCTCAAAAGAGTCCTTGCCTGCTGAGATGCTACTTTGAATAAACTCCTATAAATCACCGCAGCATATCATCAGAACTGCTGAAAAGTTAGAAAAACGTTACTATGGAAACATAGCACCACCTGGCACCTATTAGCTCACCAGATCCTGTTCTTGAGGGTAACGATGTCCAGCATTCCTTTCTCGTGATTCTGTTGGGAATGGCAATCAGAACATTACTTACTAATAGTCTTGAAACTCAGAATGAATGAGCACCATACGTTATTATGGTTGCCTGTTGAACTTTGAAGTCTTGCCAATACGGGTAGAGAATGAAGGCATATTTCCTCCGAGCTGCTGAAACCTTGTGGAATTGATTCTGTGTGGAGTGCTCTGACTTGTTCACAGGGACACGGTTTCTGAATCATGGGGTCTCTTTGGTACGTCATTACTTTATTATTAGCAGTAACTCCTTTCCAAAATGCAACTAGAACTAAGATGCTCATGCTGGTGGCAGGCACAATCAATGAAGATTAAGCCCCTTAAAAAGAGAAAGGAGGTAGGGCTGACCTGGCTTTTAAGTGAAGTCCCAAGCTGCGCCTGGGCTCCTGTTCAGTCTTCCAGGTAATGGAATGGGACCGCTGGATCATCAGAATGCAGCACACTGAGGCCTCACTTTAGTTTTTCCACTTAGAGCATTTTCTAAGTCTTTACACTTCATTTCCTGGAATATTTAAGCCTTTATATAATAAGTTTTGTTTTGTTTTGGTTTTTGTTTTTTTTGTTTGTTTGTTTGTTTGTCTTTAGGAGAGACAACCCTTGGTTGACCTCACATTACAAAGACCTTGTCATCTTACTTATTTTTTTTTTTATGCCTACAGCTCCTGGTCTTCCCAGGTGGTCTCCCATCCAAGTACTAACCAGGCCCAACCCTCCTTAGCTCCCGAGATCAGACAGGATCGGGCTTGTTCAGGGTAGCATGGCCGTAGACAAGCCTTTTTTATTTTAACTTGCACATTTATCTATCTGATATAGGAGCAAACCCATTTAAACTGTCTAAGCATGTAACTCCTGAAGAAACACTACACATATCTGAATCCCCAGTTCTAACACACACATTGGCTATTTGTCTTGTACGCATTGCAGAACCTCTCCAAAATTCAATTACCTTTAATGTAAAAGAAACATATTTATATCACAAGGGTATGATGAGGATCAAATGATATGTGAACCAACTCAGAGTTCCTCGAGTACAGAAAGCACTCTGTAAATGTTAACTATTGTTAGACTACACATGTATATAACTTATGTCTTTAAAAAAAAGCACATGGGTCCCTTGACCTAACTCTCTGCTTACATGAGCCATAAACATCATATTCTTTTATATAGCCTAAAACAAAATATCCTCTCAATTTCTAAACATTTTAAATATTCACTAAAGTACACAATTAGTATACTCTATTCTCTCCCAAACATCATGAATATGTAAATAAATGTGTTTTATTCTACTTCTTTTATAATATTTTTTATCCTATGTCTAACCTAATTTAGAATTTCCTTATTATGCCTTTTATTTCTATCATTTATTTATCTAATCAGTTATCTGTCATCTATCAAACTATCATCTATCTACCATCATCATCATCATCATCATCATTATTTTTTAAATATTTATTTTATACTGTGATCCTTCTGAGCAATCTTATCTCTCTGCCTTTAACTTCTGGTGTTCAACAGTGTCTGTCTGTATTTCAAGCCACTACATTTCCATATTTAGGTTAATTGAAACTCTTTAGCTGTTATGCCCACCCTCACATAATATGGAAATGTGACTGTCTGTGACATTGCTTTGGAACTTTTTATTTGTTCAGCAATTTTCAATAGACTTGAAGAAAATAATTTGGTATTTGCTTTACTGCTTATAAGCACAGCCCCTAAGGGGCCATTAAATTTTACACACTATAAATTTGATAGTAGATTACTTTTTAAAAGTATTTGGGCTGAAATTTCAGTCTTCTTAGCTAATATAATTGAAGTCCACTTATATGAAGCATTCCATATTCACTCAGCTGGTAAAGAGAGCCAAGCAGAATTATTTTTCCATAAAACTCATTTGATTCTTATGGAGCATCAGGATCATGCCATGATACCATTGTCTTTTATGCACCATTTATATTACACATATCGGTTGTTACTGAATGTAAGTACATGCTTTATAATATACCGAGCCACATTAGGGATGACTGAGAAAAGAATTGCAATAAAATATAATACTGCAGGGAGAAAGGAAAAGAGCTACATCTCAGCTTTTTGTAAATGACCCGGTGAGTCACGAATTAAACTGATAATGATGACCAACTGTTTTGAGTATGCAACATTAATCTTAGGTCCAAGGCAAAACTGTAAACTGGCTTTTAGCTATAAAATACAAGTAAGCATATTTACAAAGGTGTTTATCTATTTGCTTGAAATTAGACAACAGAGTAAGGAGATGTTCTCATGCAAATTGTAGTGTAGAGGACAGCAAAGTTGGCTGTCCAAAACATTTCACTCACAGGCAGAGAGAATATAAACACTCTTGGCCAGCAGAGAACAATCAGACACTCTTTGACACTGGTAACAAATGAATTAGATGTAGTGATGACATGTTACAGGTGCTAGGCTAGGATCTTCTCTCCCTGCTTTGTTGGGTGATTTCTGGTCTACCCAGTCTTACTCTGTGGCTCCTCTTAAACCAGCTACCTTGTCTATCCACTGACCTCTTCTGTCCCTGTCTCTACCCAGATAGATCTCTCTGTAGTGACTCTCAAGAGAGCTGCTCTAAGCCAACAAGCAGCCACAAATCATCCTTTTTCTAGAGACTATGAATTCAATGATTTCCAATCTTTAAATTGTAGATCCTGTGATCTCCAAAACCTAAATTATCATCCTAGCTTCTGCTATACAAACTACTTCTCTACTAGGGACATTCTGTTAGCTTACTACTGACTACCCTACAAGTCCTGTAAATCAGCTTGATGCCTCATCACATTCCTACACAAAATGCTGCTTTCTGTTATATTTACTGGCTATAACCCCTGGCTTCAGGAATTGACTACCAACTACTCAGATTCTCTCAGAGATACACTTTCTATCATCATAATACAATTATAAACTAGTCAAAGTTGGGAAATTACCTTAGAGTTTTATATATCAGATATTACAAGAAGTTATATATGAGAAATTATGAGGTTACTTCACGTTTTTATTCTTTTGCAATGTGATAGACACGTTGCTATTTAATAAACTAAGCTTTTATGGAATTTGAACACATTAATGTTTTCTTTGATATTTTTTTAGAGTTATTGGCTTGCTGTGGTTACATTTTATTTTTATATGGAAAATTACTATTTAGATAGCTTTGGTTGTTGATTTCGTAAGAAGCAATCTAAAACCAGAAAAAAGGATAGCACATTTGTATAAGCAGGAAAATCCTGTAGTCTGAAATGACTTCTAATCAGAGAATTACTATTTCCTATGTAAAACATAAACAGAATTCAAAATAATTCACAGTATGTAAATGCAAAGGGCGTACAATTTTATTCAGCTCTATATAGTAGCTGAGGGATCTTAAAGAAGAGCAAAAGTGATTGGATTTAATTGCCTATAACACACTCTACTCTAAAGTCACTTATCTTCTCTTAACATATTTCTATTCATTTTCCAGAGACAGATGAAGGCATGCCTCCTTTGGATAGGGCCATTTCATAGTCTCCTCCTTATCCTTACACCCTCGTGCCTCAATGCATGCTTGCCATAGTGACTTGAAATGAATTTCTCTAGCTTTTGAATTCCATGTTAATATATTGAAAAAGTTGGACAAGATGGTTCAGTTTAACAAGCTTTTATTTAGCACCAACTGTGTACCTAACACTATTCAAATTGTGGCCATTTTAAAATTAAAACAAAACAAAGTAAAACAATATTGATAGGAGAGAGAGAGAGAGAGAGAGAGAGAGAGAGAGAGAGAGAAAGAGAGAAAGAGAGAGAGTGTGTGTGTGTGTGTGTGTGTGTGTGGGTGTGTGTGTGTGTATGTGTGTGTGTGTGTGTGTCTCTAAGAGTGAGATGCTTAAAATCCAGGAGGATCATCTAAGTCGACCTCTCTCCAAAACTGGATAGTTTTGGTTATTTCCTTTAATTTTAATACATTTTAAATTTGCTACATATCCAATTTTCTTTTTACTTCACTGGCTATTCTTTCTTAGTCTTTTGTGGACTCTTCCTACTTTGACAATTTCTTTAATGTAAGGTTTTTTTCAGGGTGACATCCTAGACCCTCTTCTCATCTCATGAACATGTTGCTGAGCTTTAATGACCATTTTTGTGAGATACCGCCAAGTGCTGTGATTAAAAATATAGGCCATTGAATGATGCTGCCAGGGTCTGAATCCTGGGGCCCACTCTTACTTCTGTATGACCCTCCCATGCATCTTCACAGTACAGAAAGAGTCTTCTTTGTAGGAGGCAAATTTGACTTATGTATGTCCGTATTTATAAACTATCAGTGATTTCTCATTGCTACAGATTCATATTCTCTTGTCTAAGTCAATGGGACAGATATGTTTTAGAATCCAGAGTGTTTCAAATGTTAGAAAGATAATAGAATGAATAAACTGTATATTATATAATACCCCAGGTAGTATCTAGGACAACACCCCATAGTCAATCATACCAACTTATTTCTCAGGCAAAATGTAAAGATATCCACACTAAAAAGAAGGAAAAAATTATGCAGAGTTTTCATTAGCTTGAGCCATGTGATTCTATCTAAATAGAACAGATCGTGTGGTCTTTTGCTACCAAATTAGTTCAAAGAAAAATTATTTGATTTTCAGAGCTTTTTGGTCCTTTGACTTATAGAGCCCCTTGTCATCAGGCTCTTGTTTGTCCCCAGTCTCATCTTTCATCTCTTCTCTTCTGATATTGATTGCCAATACTGAACTTGAAACAAGACCCCTTTGCCTAACCTTCGCTGCCTTCAGTCTTAAGCTGAGCTAAAGCAATCTGATACCTTTTGAAGATAAAATTAAGGAGAGACACCAGGTATGAAATAATCAGAGGTCAGATTATAAAACAGATAGCTCGAATAAAATAATTAAGAAATTAATTTTGAGTTTGAAAAGGCCAACATAGACTTTTAGAAAAACATTCTGATAAATGCATAGGAAATAGAGTTGTCGTAGGCAAGACTGGATTCTTGGGGGCACACTGAGGACCACCTTCAATAACAAAGGCAAAATAGCTGAGTTACAACAAGATGAGAAAGCAAAGGATTCTACCATGTTTTGGAGAAAAAAAAAATACCAAAATATGCTGATCTCTAATCACATGTGGGAAGCGAGGAAGAGGGAGGTCATAGATATCTCTCAGGGAACCTGTTTTCAGAATCGCATAGATGATATACTATAACTAAGATAGTGTGCAAATGAACAGAATAAGGTTTGGGCTAGGATACTGTTTATTAGGGCATTTGAGCTTCTGCTGGGTTTACTGTTCTCTTAAACACCCACAGGATACGTGCATCAAACAAAAGATAGGATGTTTAGAGAAAGGATAAGATAGAAGAAATTTAGGTGACTATAAAACCGTCAATTTCCTAATTTGTCCATTAAGTATTTATTGAGCAAAACTATGCAAGTTTGACCATTCTTGAGCTGAGAATTCAATGTTGAACAAGAAAGAAAATATTTATTGCTTCCCCTCACCACCTCAGAGATTATAGTTAGAGATGTGCCACTCAATGGGTGGATCATAGACCAAGGTAAAACAACAATGTTCTAAATCTACAAATTGGTTAAGCCGATGTTTTTTTATCATGCAGTATTTCTTAATGAAGGAAGAAATGCATTGTTGACATACACTATTCATCTCATGGCAGATGATAACAAACTCTCATTTAAGTTTCACTACTCTAGTCTAAAGGACAGTCTAAAAATTAAATAGATTACAAGAATGGCAGAATTAAGGACAGGGATAATAGATATCAGAACAGAGGAACCTAATTTATCCTGGAATATGGTGGTTAGAAAGCGAGGAAAGGCTTAATTATCTTAATTATTCAGAGGAAGGAAAAAACATTCAGGGCAGAGAAAATGGCATGTCCTTCTGGTAGGAAAAAGATTGAGACTTCTTAATTGTGGAGCAGAGGCAGTGTGCGGGAGAGGGAAAGTACAATGTGAAGATGGTGTTAGAGAGTTGGGCAGGGCCACCATCACACAAATTAGGTAAAAGATTTAGAAAATCAGGTAAATGTATCAGAAAACAATGGAAGGTTTTAATCAGGGGAGTGGTATGACCAGCTTTTTGTTTTAAGATCGATAAGTCAGGGATAGAGAGAGTATAATGATTGAATGAGACTGATTTTGAAACTGTGGTATAATTTTAGGAGACATTTTTAATTGCCATAATGTGTGTGTGTGTGTGTGTGTGTGTGTGTGTGTGTGTGTGTGTGTGTTATGCACTACTGCATCTAGTGGATAGAGTCCAGGGATACTGCTAAATATCTTACAATGCACAGGATATCCCCACAGCAAAGAATTATCCTGTCCAAAATGTCAATGATGACAAGGTTAAGAAACCCGAGACTAGAGGGAAGGCATTAGGAGAACTGGAGAGATTTACACTAAATTTGGAAGATAGAATGACCGTATTTAGAAAGGACTGCATATATTAGGAGAATTACAAGGTTTCTGAGTTAATGAGATAGGTGGAAATACTACTAATGCTGATGAGTGAAAAAAATTTTTTTTTCTCCCTAGGGAAGAGCAAAAGTTCAATTTCATAGACATAAAGGCTTGACACCCTTATGAAAACTTCAAATGAAAATAGCTAGTAAATAACTACATATCTGTCTCTAAAATTTTAACAAAAGAGTTTCATATTAGAAATATACATTTGAATGTCGTAGCGTATGGATAGTATTTTAAGCCATGAGGGGGATGTGCCTCCCCATATGGACAAAATATGTTGTCTGGAAGGATGAGAATTACCCCCTCTATCCTTCTTGAGTTCTTATGGCTGAACTAATACTAAAATTGACACAAGATCGTAAATGACCATATTCTCTGAAATTATGAACCAGTCAGCTTTTTATACTTTTTAGACAAAGAAGCAATAAATTTGTGGTGAGCTGAACAAATCTACTAACTGATGAGTTAAACAAATGAAGTAAAAATAAACTAAGATTGTCCTAAAAATGTCCATTGTATTTAGCAGCATAGAGCCACTACTAACAATATCAGTGAAATTTCAGAAGACTGTTAAACTGAAATCACATAGTTATTGAAGATTATAAGAAGTGAGATAGTTGACAAATTGATCACGTGGATCTTTAGAGAAAGCTTTATCTTTAAAAAATGAAAAGAGTTATCTAATCATGGAAGTAATGACACTATTTACAATTTTGGGGTTGAAGAAGTTTGACCACATTTATAAGGCTAAGGAAACAAGTATTAAAATAGGTTACAATGAAGCAATTGGAAAGAGAAAAAATAACTGGTCAAGGCCCTAAATGTGACTTTGCTTGGGATAGGAATTGGGGACTGATATCTAGGGTCATTTCAAGCACTGAACAAGTTATGATTAGCTTCAGAGTTATAATTAATTATGAAAGAAATATTTATGTTGCATTAAAGGTAACTTTTAAAAGAAAATGATTTACGGGTACATGTTTATATTTGGAGGGATATAAAAACAAAAAATTAATGATTTGATATATTCCTTCATTTTATAAATAATTTGGAGCACCCACTGTGTGCCAGATGCCAAGTCAAAGAAAATTAAGCTCTGATGCTTTTCCTGAGGAAGTCCTGTGTACTCACCTCTTGCTACACATGTGACTTCTCTGCAAGTTCAAACAACTGAAATCTTAATCTGCATGACCCATGTCAAAAGACATCCCTTCCAATTCCTCCACGATGTTTGAGGGAGTTCATCCAAATGAAGAGCTTATAACATGCTAAGATCCTTATGGCAGAACGGTTAAAGCTTAGGCGAGATAAACACCTGTCAGATACGAGGAATTTGATTTTGGCCTTGAGGTATGAGAAGGATTCGGAGAAAAGAGCAATACATTTGGCAGAAATGTGTAAGCAAAACAATGGGCAGACTATTCCTTTGGTGCCAGATACTACAGTATCAAAAACTATAAAAGATTAGAAAAAATAATCATCTTTGAAACATAGGAAAGATCAAGTTACATAAATAGCTTCTTGTTTTCTAATTTCTAAAAGATGCTTTGAGGCAGAAGTTGGATATGGTAATAAGTAAAAAAGAAAAGATATCGCTAATTTCAGGATTTTCTATACACCACTGATTTTTTAATAGTGATAAGGGTAATTTTAACTACTTAATACGAAGGTGAGTTTTATGTTGCTTTGTCTGTTTAGAAGGATGAGCAAAAGAGAAGCTCAGCAGGGAATGAAATGAATCACTCTCTAAGGTGTCTCATTTCTCACTCCCAACTGAGTTGGCAAAGGTTAGTACACTATTAAAATTCAAGCTTTTGCAAATGTATTTCATTGGTAGTCAACTCACCCGAGGTATATCAGTTTTTAGCAATTATTTTCAGTCATAGCCTAAGTGTTTGCCAAAGAATTCTCTGCCTCACGTGGAAAAAGAATCCAGTAATTACATGCTGGATAAAACATGTCTTGCTTAACGATGATAAGCTAAATGAGAGGACAAATAGAAGATAGTTTGGTAACTCTCCACAGTAACTTTGAATATCAAAACAATATAACTAAAGGAATTAAGAAACTGTTCTTTCAGGGACTGTATTTGGGGTTTCATGAAGGAGGTAAAATGCAAATGTTATCGCACTGAAATGTTATTTTTTTCACCTGGGTATTCATTGTTCATATGATTCCGGGAGCAGAAAGAATGAGCTTCTCAAGTTCTCAGCATAGCACTGTGGTTCCTGCTGATTCCGGAGTTAAACATGTCTGGGTTACTGAGATAATTCCTATCTCATAAGGTTAATGCACAGATTAAAAGATGCCACAACTTTCAACGTTTTACACATATTTAAATAATTGGGACAGAGGTCCTGATGTCCGTTAGGAGTACATTTCTGGTAACAATCTGGACACTCTTGCTCGAAATCCCCACAGGCAAGCTCAGTGAAGAAGGGATGGCGCTATCTGTACCATGATCATTGTCCTTGAAGGCAAACCACACCTACTTCAGGGAGGGAGGGAGGGAGGGAAGGAGGGAGGGAGGGAGGGAGAGAGAGAGAAAGAGAGAGAGAGAGAGAGAGAGAGGGAAGCAGAGTGGCTTCTATAAACCAGAATAATTAAATAGCAGTTAAGAACATGAATGTGTTCAGTTATAATCAGTTATAATTATAGCCCATGTTAATTTGTTATTTTCATGATGAGACATGCACAAGAATGGGGAAGGTCTGCATCACGCCCAGTGTAGTGAGGGTATATATACAAACAGAGCTGGGAGATCAGAGCATCTTCTCAGTGAAACGCAGCTGAACTCACATCTCCCGTCAACATGTCCTACAACTGCTGCTCTGGAAACTTCTCCTCCCGCTCCCTTGGGGGCTACCTGCGCTCCCTCCGCTCCTCCTGTGGCTCTTCCTACCCCAGCAACCTGGTCTACAGCACTGGCCTCTGCTCTCCCAGCACCTGCCAGCTGAGCTCCTCTCTCTACAGTGGCTGTCAGGACACCTGCTGTGAGCCCACCAGCTGCCAGACGTCCTGTGTGGTGTCCAGCCCCTGCCAGACATCCTGCTACCGCCCAAGGACCTCCAGTCCCTGCCGGTCGACTTACACCACATCTGTGGGCTCTGGGTGCAGCAGCAGCTGCTCCCTGGGCTACGGATCCAGAAGCTGCTACTCCCTGGGCTGTGGTTCCCGTGTCTTCAGACCCATGGGTGATGGGGTCCGTGGCTTCTCCTCTCTGGGCTATGGATCCAGATTCTGTCACCCAACCTACTTGGCTACTAGGAGCTACCAAACTTCTTGTTACCAACCAACCTGTAGCTCTGGCTTCCACTACCAATCAATCTGTTAAAGGTTCTAAGCCGAGACTTCACAGTTATCTCTCTCAAGGTCAATATCAGCTATTATCTGGCAAGAATCTATGCTCTACTACCTAGAAGAGTGATAATTAAATAAAAGTCTATTAATATTAAACTCATTTATCTTAGAGTACCAGTTTTGTTTCTATTCTGTTTTATTTCACCCCTTCTCTAGTTATCTCCTTTTAATAAAATTTATTTAATCTGGTATCAGGTCATGTCTTACTGTTAATTAAAAAAAAAGATGTGACTGTCGATAATTCTAAATTTACTATTCTTTGACCAAAAATAAATATTTAATTTAAAGAGTAGTTTTCCTGCTCAGAAGAATTCTCTGACAACGCAGAGTTAGTTTCCTAGCATTTTTGGCAGATAGAATAACAGCTTGAGCAGGAGATTATCTTAGACTCTTGAGTGTGTGAGAGAGGCAAATAATTTTCTCTCTATCCTTCCAGGTTCTTCATTGAGGTACCCCTATAATAAAAAGACAGATTAACAGGAGAAAAAAAAGAAACATGTTTAATAACATGTATACCTGCTGCATACATGAGAGAGACCCAGGAAAACTGAGTAATTCCCTGAAATGGAATCAGCTACCACCTTAAATAACATCTCCAGCTAAAGACAAAAGAAGATGTTAGGGGAGGGGAGTTATGGGAGGATGCCAGGGAAAGTACAGGGTACAAGGATAATGTTAAACAGATTTAAATCCAAGTCTTCTCCCTTGAGTAAAGTTTTTACAGATTTAATCATCCTCCTCTTCCTGGTACAGAGAAGAAGACATCATTACAGATGAATAATTTCCCATATAAATGTAAATTTCTCTCACAAAAGGGTAACTTTTACTCAGTTTTCAGAGCTTTTCCCATGTTTGTTTATTAAAAATAATCAGCCTAAACTAATCTTTATTCTAAAGAGGCATATTTTGTGATGGTATATTCTGCTTTCCTTCATGTGCATGATCATTTTAGTCTAATCAGGACACCTTATCTTGGTGAAACTACTAATGGGTCTGGTCCAAGAAGAAAAGTTCCAGAAACAGTAGTGATGCATCAGCAAGGCCTAACCTGGCTGTTTTAGATGAGTAAATTATCAAAATACTTGTCATGAGCCCCTTTCACAGGCTTCTGCAAGCCATAATGGGATTCTGAGGTCATGATTTTAACTGACCACAGTAACTGGTATAATAAAACAAACATCTTAAGTATAGATGGCATTAAACATGTATGCATTTTATTATTTTAAAAAATAAGTAAAATTTTTAAGAGTTATGTCTAATGTTGATGCTTAACTCTCATCTCCTTCTGTTCCCTAACTATAAGGCCATCTGTTTTCATAGAAGTCACCTGAGAACTCCTGGAAATGAGTAGGTACTTGGAATTCAAAGGAAAGGCTTTATCTCTTGATATCTTAGGCTTAGATCTGGATGTGATAACTAGATAGCCTACCAAATTCTCTTGTTTGAGAGAGTACCGTCATCTATATCTTAAAATATATAAGTGGGAAGAAAAATATGTAAGTGGATGTGGGTAGTCCATTGTTCATTGTCCTCATTTATTTTCCTTCAATCTCTTCTTTCCATGAGAACTGGATTTTGTTTGTGTATTTCTCCTTATCTAAACATAGTCAGTCCTCAAAATGAACATGGCTATGCCCCAGGTTTCAGAATCTAATCTGGCTAGTCTATGGGCACTCTGATCCTTAGTGATTGGTTCAGGATGGAGCATGTGATCTGATTTAAGCCAACAAAAAAACAAAGAATGCTGTGAAGAGGTAAAGCTTTTCTTGTGAAGTAAAGCAACTGTCTCTTCCTCTAGACTTTGTCATATTATATGTGAAATGCTGTATCTATTTTGCATATGGCTTAAAAATTAAACCATCGCATGGAAAAGGATAAAACCAAGACACATGCAGAGAAACAGAGCCTGGACTGTCTTTTTCCTGGACTTTAGTAAATGTGAGCCAATATGTTTCTTATTACTTAAATCATTTTGAATTATAATCTCTGTTATCTGTAGCTAATGTTTTCCTAAATGAGATATACATTTAAAACCTGAAACAATCCTCCTCCCCAATAAAAGCCCCTTAATATAATGTCAAAGGTCATTTGTAGCCCCCTTCTGCCCTCTCCCAGTTCTTCTTCTCACTACTGTCCACATACATTTACTCTACCAGCATGCACTCCATCAATGCTGCCTACTTCCATTTTCTTGAGTAAATTGTGTAGGGCTGAGCTCTTATACAGTCTAGTATTTCTAGAAGGAATGCCATATCTTTTCCCCTTCAAAATCCAGGAAATATTATCTCTGCTCTCACCTCTCTTAAGTAAATTCCATGATCAACAGAGTGGATTGCTCCTTACATAATGCTAGCATTACATATGCTTATAGCTTTGCTAATTAAAAAGTTACTACTTTTAATATTTAATTTAAAGTATTATTGTTTCATCAGTACTGTTTTATTTGTTTGTTTCCCCTTGTTATACCCTCACTGAACACAGAAGAATCTTATCTAACAAAATCTAGCATGTAGTAAATACCCAATAAAAGTTAATTTAATAAATGAATGAAATGAAACGAGAATGGCTGTCTTCAAGATATTTTATGTCAATGACATCAAATATGTGTTCATTTTTGCTGGATGAGCTCTATTTAGATGAATTAATTATCATCAATGTCATAATCCTTTGGTCATCATTATCCTCAAAAAAGATTTAGCACCATCTCGATGGCACATAATTGCAACTGCAGTACCCAAAGAAGAAGTAAGAGAACTCAAAAACAAATTCACATTTCTCTATCACATAAAGGCAAAAAAATAACTTCACCAAAAGTTAGCCTCATAGGGCCAGAGTAAATACGTCTGGGAAAGAAACAACAGCAAGAGTATAATTACTAGAATAAACCATGACACTTTCATATCCAAGACATAATGGAGCAAGGGGTGTGAAAAATATGAGCTGTGATGCTCAGATGGTCAAGATGCTATGGTTTATTCTTTTCTCTAATTACTTAACATTAAGGGCTATATAGACACTATAATCCTTTAAAATTTCTTTCTTTTATCTTTTGTTGCTGTTTGAATTAAAGTCTGATATAATTGAATTGTAAATTACCAAGAAGCAAAATTATTTAGAGATAGTTTCAGAGAAGAAATGATATCACATGTGAATCCTCATATTATCATATTTTAGGAGAATATTTATTGTTAGAAACAGATAAAGCTGGCCAGAGGTCATTTTCATATTCCACATAAGGATCATTATTATGGTCACAGTGTCATAGTTTTAGATATTCTAGATCCTGAGATACATTCTTCTGTATGCATTACAATGTCTGAGAAGGGTTATATGGTACTTGGCATATTTTACAGAATACTGTATATAAAGGAAGTTAGCCATTCCCCTCAATACACCCTTTTGAGATGGACCAATGTCTTTTTTGCCAGAGAAAGATATTTTTATATATTCTCAGAGTTACTTTCAAATACAATAGGACTATTCATTTAAAGTCATGGATTTCTATCAGCATATGTGTCAACTAATAGACTTCGGTCTTTGGTCTCTGCTCTTAAAATTTTTATAAGTAATCTTAAGAAAGATTAGATGACTTAAATAAAAGTGCAGATTTCATTCAGTGGGTGGATTTGACAAGATGCAATTTAATGTCCTTTTCAACTTTAAGATATCAAGATTCTGATGGGAAATTATAGACTGTGACAGCTGGAAAGGGCATTAGTGATCTTCTCATCTAAACTCATTATCTCATAAGATACCCAGAGGCAGAGTGACTTGTCCAGATTCATGCAGTGAATTAATGGAATCAAGCTTATCAGAAATAATTGCTATTTTTATTTATTTATCACTCAATATGTGGCAAGCAATCTTATATATGTCATATCATCAATCAGTAAAACAACCTCATGAGGTCAGTAATCTTCTAATTTTCATTTTAAAAATTAAGAAGCCAAGGCATCAAAATTTAAGGGAAATGTTAAAAGTTATAGTTTGTTATTGAAAGACTTGGCTTAGAATCCTGGCAGTCTGACTCTAGAATTTTTGTATTTAATTGCTAATTTATTATAATACAATTATTATATTTAATGATACGTGAATCATTAAATATGGATATTTACTCTCTGGTGGTTAGGAGGTGCCACTGCAGCTGTAATCATTTGTATTCTTCAAGACCAAGAAAGATCAGAGAATTGTTTAACCTGTTAGTAGCAAAGTATCTATCACCATAAGCAATCACATTGCTATTTTTACCTATGTCTTAAGAATACTAGGAGACAGACCTCATAATTATCATTATTCAAGTGCCTACAAAGCTAATAACTTAGTTTTTAGTAGGTTGCACAAAAACAATTGCAAGGTGAGCAGTTGTCCTAGCCTATGTCATTCCATAGTAATAACCCAGGTAACTCCCATCTATAAATCCAGCACCAGCCAAAATCTGTATTTACTCATTGATTAAAAATCATATGCTGAAACATCTATTAATTCATCACTCAATTAATTAGAATGTACAATTTAAAGCCCTAACCTAAAGAGAAAAGTACTCGTAGAGTGGCCTTATTCACAAATGATGGACCTAATGTTATCATCTGACATTTGGTGATTTAGAATTGCACAGGTATTCACTAATTTATTACACGTTTTGAGGTTAATAAGGCTTTCTGCTGGAGACAACTGTGTGAAAGCTGGCCTAGGCGATGTCCTGCTTTCGCCACTCAGAATTTGTCAGCTCTGTGCTGACAACAAAAAGTCGTGCCTTCTTTTATAGTAAAAGCTTTTTAAAACATGCCTATACACAATCAAGCACTAATTTAACATAATTGACTCAGCTTGTGCTATGCTAATAGGTGGCTTCCTCAATAATTTTGTTCTTATTTCACAAAGAGGTAGCTAAAAGGTTGGCATGGTTATTTTTTCTTTAAGCTCTGAACCCTTGTCAATTCTTAGAAATCTTAGGTATGTCAAGATTTCAGAGCTGTATCTCTTCAGACAGTTAACTATAATTTCAATAAATTTTTCTTTAGCACTTTTCAGTCATTAATTTTTAAAAACACATTTATGGAGCTGTTATTATGTTCCAGCCAGCCACTGTGCTCAATACAGCTGGCTAATACAATAGTGAGGAAGATACACATACTTCTTGCCTTTAAAAAACTCACAGTGTAATGGTAAAGGCACAATGAAGAAACAAATAAAACTATTATAAACAAATAGGTTCTATGAAAGAAAAAATATATATACCGTGAGGATGGAATCTGTTTTCAAATGGGGTGATGAAGGAAAGCCACTATAAGAGGTACCTCTTAAACCGAAGCTCAAAAGATGGAAGATCAGCTGTGGGTAGAATAGAAGAAGGCAGTGAAGGAATGAAACAGACAGCCACATGCATGAAGTTCTGATGCAAGGAACGGCTTTACATGTTCAAAGAGCTGTGTCGAGTCCTGAGAGATGGAGCCAACTGGATAGAGAGAAATGACAAGATTTGGAGTTAGAAAAATTAGTAGCAGCCAGGTCTTGCAAGGTGTTGTAGGCCACGCTAAGGGGAATGGATCTTCTAAGGGTAATGAGAATCCATTTAATAAATTTAAGTAGGAAAGTCATAAGCTACAGTGGAAGCCTCTGTGCAATAATCAATACAAATATGCATAAAAATTAAATGGGTTGTTGCAGAGTTCATGAGGAGGGCATAATAGGATCTTTAATCACACAAGAGAGGCCATTCGAAATTATAAATAGCTTGCATGTGTTATAAACACAAGTTGAGAGTACAGTTTCTCAAGCTGAATGTATTCAGATGAGTTCTTTTAAATATACAATATCCCCCGTTCATCATATATCAAGGAAGAGTTTGTATGAGAGTTGTTCCAAGTTCCTGAATACTCTTGGTTTTCTCCAGGCCTAAGAAAGGGATTCCATAGTGCAATGCTTAGAATAAACTTCTGTCATTTCACCTCCATAAGCTGAACTAAGTAAATCATAGAATGTGTTACAGAAATTGTTCTGGTATAACATGTGCTTTGAGTGTGAAACTATGCTAAGTATCACATGTTAATATGATAAGTGCAGGAGTTGAACATCATCCTGGAGACCAAAAATAAAACACTGAATAAACAAAAGTAAAAAGCATATCTAAAACACGTTTGTTACAGAGGCAAATTATCAATTTTTGAGCTTAAATGGAAGTAAGCAAACTACTTGGTATAAAATATATCATAATAAAGAATATTTCAAAACTCATCGATAATTCAGAGGAAGAAGTAACGACTTCTAAATAGGAAGATCAGGAAAAAGCTTTATAAAGAAGCAACATTCAAAGTTTGCCTTCCATAAAATGAGGGAAACAAAATGTTATACAAAAGGAAAGATGTTTATAGAGCAATGGCAACATTTGGTATTTTGGGTGAACAGTAAGGAGGAATTTTATTGTAGAGTCCTTCTCTCTTATTCAATTGGGCAGAACAAGATCTGAACAGAATAAGGGTGGGCTCAATCAGATTGAATTCTAACTAAAAATGTCTCAATCACTTTATCACATTCTGCCAAGATGGCATCTCTCAAAACTCCAATGCTGAATATTAATCAATATTTAATTGGCTGTTTCCACAGGCATTTCTTATTGTCTATTTACCAATACGGAGAGTCCTAGTGACTAAGGAAAAACAAGGAAAAAAATTAGCTTGGGTGACAAGTAGGGACTCATATTTGACAAACCCTGCCCTGATGAGTCACCTTTGGGGCTAACATGAAAGCCATTTTAAAGATTCAAAATGGACTGGCTTCTTTGTTCATGAGATGCCACCTTCATATATAACTAAACAAAGTACTAATGAGATGTTAACCTTCAAATTAGCTTAAGCCATGAGGTAGAAAGGAGTCTTGAGATGAAGCCAACACCCAGTTTCTGAGTATATAATCTCCCGAGCAAAGAACTTAATCTTCAGATCCAGCATGTCGGGTCTTTATAACCAACTTCAATCAAGGGTTTTAACAATATGGCCCAGAGCCACTGCCACTCACTCAGGAGCTCCTACAATGTCCCACCACTCTCTGCCATCGTATATGGGTCTAATCCTATAAGCTTTGAAAATGGATTTTTTTTACCCAGCAGCTGCCATGGCAGGACCTGGCTCTTGGACAAATTTCAAGAAACCTGCAGTGAAACCACCAGCAGCAAAGTATCCAGCTGTGAACAGGAACTGTGCAGAGAGGATAGCGGTGTACGTAGTGCCTGCCTCCACACAGTTGTCCAGACAACTCGCTCTCCTTCCAGGATGCATGAAAGAACAACATGCCAATCAGGAGATTCTTCGGCAGCGCGGAAATGTGTTTCTCAGCCTTGCCAATCGGGGAGCAGCCAGCAAAAGGGTTTTGCGATCCAGAGCTGTCAACCTGTGAGCTACGTGGCAAAGTGTTGTCCACCCACGACTTATGTGTCTAAGAGTTGCCAAACGCTGGAGTGTGAATCCAGCCAGTGCCAAACTCGGAGACCTGAGTCCAGTTCCTGCAGACCTCTGGTCTCTGTTACACCAGGAACACAACTCCTGGAGTCTTCTAATGGTTATGAGCCAACTTGCTGTATTACTGGTGGTTTACAATTGTCTAGTAAGTGAAGAATGCACAGAATGTGTAGGAGAGAGAATATATTGTACTTTGGATAAACTGATTCCTAAGATAATTAGAAACCTTTATTTCTCTAAATATTTATCACTGTGCATGTGTTTGTAAGTGAATGAATGTGTCTTCTACTGTTTCCAAAGGGAAGATTTTTTTTTCTCTCTTTTGGGCCTTTCTGGTGCTAAGTGGGGACTGGAAAACATGTTAACTACTTTAGGTCACTAGGACACTATTGGCAACAGGTCAATAAAGGTTTTAACCGGGGACTAACATGAGTGCTTAAAAAGTCTACATTACACTTTGACTACCAGTCATTATCTATGGAAACACAGCATTGAATATAAGTATAGTGTTGAATCTAAGTCTAATATAATAAATATTATAATAGTAAGCATAACGTACTACTTATATCAGAAATCCACATAACATTGGATTGAGTTTATAGGACAAGATGGTTTTAAAGAGATGGAAGCCCATATAGTCTTATGAATTCTGTTGGGTCCAATTCTATCAGAGGTCGCCCATGTCGTTAATAACATCTGAACCACAGCTTCAATCTGTGTCTACTCACAGTGCATTCACTATTTTATCTGCTGTGTGACAACACTTTTCTAATTAACTATGAGATTGACTCTATTGCTCAAAAAAGTGAAAGAGAATTTTGAATTTCACCTTGATAGACTTCATAGCCACATAGTGGTGAGAGACCTTTGAATAGGATGAGTTCAAGTTTAGCATATTCACTACATTTTTGCTATTCTTCTTCTTTTTACTACTTCTCAAGTGGTTTTTGAGTTGGGAAATGTTCTTTGCATTAAATAAATTTAATTCACTTAAAATTACAAATTTAATTGTCATGCTATTTTTTGTCAGTGCTTTTGTGGGTTTTATATGAGAGGTTTTTTTTTTTTCACTAGATGACAATAGTATAAATATTTAGAGGGAAAAAGGAAAACATGTTCTCTTACTATTGTTTGAATGGTATGAACCAGAATAAAAGAACATATTGTGACAGAAGCAAAAGACGGGGAGCACGCTCACTATGAAGATTATAAAAGCATGGAGAGAAAATGCGCGAAGGATCATCACTTTTGTTTATCATCGCTGGGCTATTGTGAGGCTGTGAGCGTGCCCTTAAATGGACTTCCCATTATTCAGGACAAGATGATGTCATAGCTAAGAGCCTGAATTCTGAAACCAGATTTCCTAGGGGCTGAATCTTAGCTGTGCTGAGTGAAGCCTATTTGAATCCCAACTGTGTGACTATGTGCAAGTTATATAATCACTCTCCACCTCAGTTTCTTCAACTTCAAAATCGAAGTGATAATGATAGGACTACTGTGAGACTTAATAGGTTAATAATTTGATGCTCAGCAATGGCCTGGTACATAGGCAGTGCTCAGTAAGATTTAGCATCATAATTAGCTCAAAGACTCAAGATGAAGGGCAGAGTTGGGGATTTATAGATAAACTCAGAAATCTATGACACATTAGTCATCCAAAAAAATGAGAGATTGGCTGTTTTGGATCTTGAAAGTTACAAGTAGCACCTTCTACTATAGAAAATTCTTAAGAAACATGTGCCATGCCTTGCTGTAGTGGGCTGACAAGTATCTCTGAGTCTGTGACAAAGCCAATGTTGATTACCTGTCAGCTTTGTGGGTGGGTTAGACGCAGGTCATCCCAAAGAAGAATATTTAAACCTAAAATCTATAAACTGCTACTTACACAGGTGACTCTATGGAGGCGTGAAGTTGAGAGACAGGTGAGGTCGATCTGGAAAAGGCAGAATGAACACTGCTTGATCTCGTCAATCGTAGTAGAGCATATGGCAGGCACAACAGCAGAGCATCCCCGCAGCAAGGCAATGACATAAAGCTGCTGGCCGTAGAGCGATGGCAACAACACAGCACTGGCAGAGGTGAGGAGACCCTTATCTGTGTGGCAGCTTCTCAGGATTCCAGTCACAGCCAATCATGCAAACATCGATAAAATTCATTCACAGTTAAGGCTGTGACTAATACGACTCAAATAGGAGTCTGGCAAAGGTTCAGCTCATTTAAGCCACGGTTTCTGAAGACAAGTGGGAAAACACAGCCGTTTCATTTGACTTCCAAGTATATATTCCTTTACTGGGTATTTGGAAGACAAGATATTGGTAAAATGTGTCGTGTGTGTGTGTGTGTGTGTGTGTGTGTGTGTGTGTGTGTATGTGTGTGTAAAGGGGGAGTGTGACAGGAGAGAGGAACAACAGTGTTAAACAAAGTTTTCATTTAACAAGCTACACTGTTCACCATTCTAAACCTTAACTCATTCTTTACAGGCTGAGTGTAATCACTCCCTTAAGAAGAAGTTGGCTGAAGAAGGGGCAGTATGTAGTCCAACCCAACATGGAGCACATTGAAGCTCTTTATGTATGGACTAAGATACTCAGATACTAATGGAACAGAGAATAGTGTGGTGATGTGGAGTTATAAAGAGGTGCATGGTAGGCAATTGAGTGTGGTGGGAAGAGAATTGACCTTGGATTACAACTGGACTTCGTTCAAATCCAAATTCTGCCGTTTACTAGCTGTGTGCTCTAGGACAAGTTAACCTTTCTGAGACTCTGTTCCTTCAATGTAAAATGGAAATAATGCTTAATTCACTGGATGATTGTGACAACAAAATGGCATCATGCCTATTAAATGCTTAGTGGAGTGTCTGTGTCCACATGTGCAAGACATCATTTGACACTTTATGATATTTGCTTCTTGAGTCTCAACGTCAGTTTATTCTCATGATTTCTCTATACTATATTCAAATTTTAGGACAGAGACCAAGAAAAGCCTTCTATTATTGGTGCAAAGAACGTAAGCAGTATGGGACATGACCCAGATAGTCCAAGCAATCTTCTTAAAAACTGTAGAAATGACTCAGTGGGTATATGCTACAAAATATGCTTTATAGATCAAGAAATTACTTCCTGCCTGAACAGAAAGGTTCTAGGAGGATTTGTGCATTGACATTACTTACTCTAGGCTCTTTAAGACATGGGTAGCTTACAGCATACTTTACTCCTAGAAGCCAAGGGAAGTAAATTTTAAGAACATAATTTTTGCTTATGCAGTACTGTGCCAAGAGCCATAAAATGGCTCTTATTAATTTGTTCTAATTATTTATTGAACACTGTGTATGTACTTCATCATTTTATATCAGAACTATGGCTTTAATAAGCAACAAAATATATCATAAGCTTATAGGTACAAATAGAGAAAACATCTAAAGACTAACTAAAAGTTTAAATTACAGAAATACCTTTTCGTGGTTGCATAGTACTAAGTCATTTTCCTGACATTTTGTATAACTTTCCCTGGCTTTATGGAAATAAATTCACCAAAAGGATTCAAAGAGAGTTGTTCCTTGGAACCCAGAGGCAAAACCAATGTGGTTGCATCCAGACACAAGAACAAAGAAATCTCAAAGGCAAATACTGGAAATGGTTAAGTTCTTTGCAATTTTTCCATTATTTAATATGGTATTGTTTCAAGTACAGGGCCAATGCCCCCACAGGAGTTCGGTAATTACTAATTGACGAAGGTAAAGAGAAAGAAAGTCAAAAATCAAAGAAAAGTCTAAGAAAAAGACTTCCTTTCACAGTAGACTGTGTTGTCACTATTGCTTCATGCGCAGTGGCATGCTGCTTATTTAAATCAAATATGCAGATAGTAATGCCTGGATTAAAACGCCCTTTTTTACCATAAGCCCTGTCAGCCTTTATAGTAGGGTTGTTTACTTGTTTTTGTTTCCCCTTGGGATAAGCTACATTCACTCTGATGCTCTCTATGTTAGGAAACTGATGTAATGCTTGTTGAAATTCTCAAGAACTAAGTATCTTTCTCTAGACTTCATATTTTATTAAATTAAACCGCAGGGGTAAAAAGGTGAAAAGGAAATTTAAAATTCTAGCTACACTGATCTTAACAAGTACTCTGATGTATTTATTTAATGATCAGATTTAATGTAAATCACAGTAAAACTTGTCATGATCATGGGTGTACTTACCAGATTAAAGTTAGAACATCTATTACCACTGAGAGAAATAGTTCCCAGAATTCTTTCTCAGGAGACAGAAATAAGCATCAGTGTAGTTCTTTTATTTTTAAGTCTACATGTTCAGCAGGTGGCTTAAAGTGGGCCTACTTTCAGTTTCTTATTTCCTGGGGCTCAGCTGATGGTGGCTTGGTCCCCAGGAGTCTGACTTATTTTCCTACAGTAAATGGCTAGAGTAATAAAAGCATTGATCTTGAGATGGTACTAGAGGGCCAGTGCTCTGGTTCCTAAGGCTACAAATGAAATGCCAGGAAATCAAAAAACAATATGCAACCCCCTGGCCCACTAAGCTTTCCTCTGGAGGACAAACATCATCTGAAACTGTGTTTTGTTTGGAAAGATGTCCAATCAGAGGTAAATAGCTCCTATACCTCTATCAGGAAGCTGAGTGAAATGCCGATGGCCTAAGTATTTGGGGCAAAGATCAATTGACCATTTTTTGCATGGGTTCTTCTTATGCTTCCTTATTTTTATCGCAGTTACAGTTTCATAGAATTATAATTATTTCTAAATGTGTAAGAGATCTTCATGGAGCTTTGCTCACACAGTTGAGCAAATATACCTGCTGGGGTTGTGTGATTTACTCACATAGAACTCGAGTCTAGGGAGTCTCATTTCTGAGCCCATTGACTTTACCTCAAAGTGTCCCTCATGAGAAGTATATTAAAAATATTTAAATATACTAAGCACAACAATTTTTAATGAACTCTAGATGTACATTTAAAGGCCACACACAGCACGTTATAACATTGGATCATAAACGTGGCTTAACTTAAATTAATGTACCAGCTGTAGTCAACATTAATCTATCTGCAGAATTTCCACCACCGTTTAATGAAGGTTGGAATATTGTTTTTCTAAATACATGGTTTGTTGAGTGTTGAATATGACTGTAGGTCCCTTGTTTTAGAGATTCAATGGATACTTGTCTGCAGCTGTAAGTAGGTATGTTTCCTAACATTTAAACTGATGCAGGACAGAGCAAATTTCCCCAAATGGAGGGGAGAACAAGCCCTGCACCGAGAGAAGAAGAGGGTCCTTTGGCGGAGAGTGTAGAAAGAATTCAACACACATGCCAAAGTTAGAGTCAAAAGAAAAGTTTATTAGAAAAGGGGTCACACTCCACAGACAGAGCATGGTCTCCTCTCAGAGGCAGAGAGGGACCAAGAGAGACATGGAAAGACAGTGAGTAGAGGACAGTGAGAGAGACAGGGTAAAGGCACTGAGAGAGACCCTGAGTGTTCAGGAAATTCAGTTTATATGTCATTCTTTAGTTCCTGTGAGTTATAGTTTAAAAGACTTTGTTTACCCATTTCCTTTGATGCGGACACACCATGAGGAAGGGGAATAGTATATAGCATGAAAAGGTAAGAATATGTAGAATGAAAGGCCTGCTGGTAGTTTTCAGCCTTTAATCCATGGGTTCCCCATGGTTTTAGACATAGGGAATGACTCTTGGTGCCTGTTTCCCCTTCACAGGTGTGCAGAATGAGTTGTTCGAAATCTCTTTAGAAATCTTCCTTTGTTCTGAGGGTGTCCTCCTGGCTTGGCTGCAGGTAGATCAGCACATTGTAGTCTCTGAATGTAGCTTGATGAACATTTTTAATTCTTGCCTCCTCCCTACATTAAAACCACTGACTTCTGTATAGCATCATTTTTGAAACAGTGAGTCAGATTAGTCTACACTGGATGCCAATACTCATTACTAAAAACTATTGGAAGCCACAGCACAAAAGGAGAAATAGCACTAAATGTAGGTACTTTGTTTAGAATCTACATTGTCATCTTATCTTTCAATAATTTTTCAGCTAAGAGCTACCGATGTCATTCCCTTAGAGGTCACTGTTGTTTCTGCCATCTTGTTCAATAACTCTTTCCTGCATGGGAGCTTCAGAAGTGACCTCTGCTTAGCCATTAGAGGTCATGACAGAACCCAGTTCTCGAAGCACTGCCAAGAAACCAGAAAGTAACCACCAGTTGCCAACCAACATACCTGTACCCCAATCCTGTGAACAATTCCCTGTACCTCTCTGCTTGTGGTGTGTCCAGAACCTGCCACACAATCATTGTCTACCTTTTTCTTTCCAAGTCTTTATTTCTACCACCCAGAAACCTGCACTCAAAACTTGGGGCTATATAGTAGTTGCTGTTCTGGCATTCACGGTTCTCATGGTCGTCCTTCTCTGGGATGTCTCCTTTGGCTAGTCCACTTTGGGCCTTGGCAGCTGCTGACCCCTGGTGGAGCACCTTCACTCGTTAACAAACGAGATACATATTCAACCCCTTTTTCCAGAGTTCCATCTTATACCTTGATGTATTTTGAATAATCCTTTATAGTTTGCAATTCCTAAATGAAGTACTTAAACATTTCTGGAAGAGGTGGGCAGTCTTTTAGAAGACCGCATTATATGGCTGTATTGTTTGAAAGCAAATTCTAGCATTCTCATACATTGTTTCACTATTCAGACTCTGTTTACTAAATAACCTGTGGCTCACATTCATTCCTTTTCTCTTGTCAGTTTTTTTTTCTTTTAATGATCATTAAGCCTTTGAGATATGTTTTCAACATGGCATCAAATTGTTTTATTTTTCTTCTAATAACTTTGATTAATCTCTACTAGTGACTGTTGTATAAATAAACACATTCGTCACAATTATTTCAATACTATGATGATTATTGCATTTATAATAAAATCTGTTTTATTAAATAATTTTTTAAATGAGTAGAGTTAGTTACAACACTGTGGAGCCACAATTTCAACTACAGAACAGAAATCTTTTGAAAGGGACCATGAGAATCATGAAAGGTCTGAGATTTTCCCCTGTTTGCAAGCTAACGAGTTAACCCATCACAGCTGCAAGGATGCCACAGGAGACATGAGACAAGTGGGTCAGAGATAAAGGCTTTAGTATTTCTGGGAAGCCACAGTATTAGCCTTTGCACCAATTGCCTGAACCTCAATTCCCACAGAACAACTGGAAGAGGGCCAGATGACACCTGAATATGCAGTGAGTTGTTTTATAGAAGAAGAACCCTGAGATCAGGAAGTCTGGGTCATGGACATGGTGATGGATAGCAAATATGTCTGCCTTTTGCCCTAGATAGAAATATTATATCTATTTTCCAAGGTTCTTTGCTATACAAACATGCTTGAAAAGGTAATTCAGAACAGAGGGAACCAGTGACTATGCTCCCAAGACATACAGAAATGCAAGAGACCTATAGGGACATTTTCTCCCCCAAATACTGGTGCTTGTGTCTATACTGAACTGCTTCTGATGAATTTTCCTGTGAGTATGCCACTGCACTGGCTACTTGGATTAGTATGACTAATAGAGGTTGCAAGCAAATCTATTCAATATGTCTCACTCAGCATTTAAGCTAGGGTATTATTAATAGGTCTCCAAGCAGCAATCAATGAGTAAAGGCTGTCTCCCTTTGTCAAAGGCTCCAATCAGAAAAATCATCAGTCACAGAGATTTGTTGCTCAAAAAGCCCCAAAGGTACTAGCATTTCTCTACAAATAGCTCTTCACAATCAGGAGAATCCCCTTCGGAATTTATGGAATGGAGAAGTACAGGCCTATAACATTTGCAACAATAAAAGTGCATTGAATTGGCCCCAAAGGTCCATCCTACAGGGTCATATTATCTTCTCTTCCCTACTGTGTGGTACCTTCTAAAATCTTATTACCTGAATTCAAGCATTCCTCTATCTCCCACTGGACTGGGTAAAATGGTGGCTTGGGTACACATATCAAAAAGAGCTATAGAAGTTTGAATCTCTCTTTCCTCAGAAGTTCCCCAGCGTGTTTAAAGGCGTTCATATGGTCTCAGTCTTTCTTGGGGGTGGAGAGAGAGAGAGAAACTAGAGTTCAACACTGGTAAGCAAAGTGTCTTTACTTCTGTTTTTTAGCAACAAGGCACCTGCTAGGGATTCAAATAATCTAATGTTTTTAATCCATTCAATGCCCTACACTGGGCAGCAACATCATCATACTGACACCATTTGTTTAAACCTTGGTAATCCCTTGACTCAGCAGTCACAAGCATGTTGCTTTCTAACCATGAATCATAAGGTTTGTACCTTTGGCTACCTCAGATTTGAGACACACAATAACAACTTTTTTTTTTTTTTTTTTTTTAGGAGTACATCTTAATTTGGAGCATCTATTGCACTATTATTATAATAATATCTCTTTTTTACTTACTCAATTTCAACATAAAGGCCAAAGGAGATTTCCAAGGTGGTGGATGGACTGCAAGAAAATACCTAGAATTCTTAAAGTCAGTTTTTCATTTTACAGTGGGTCACCATCAGCATTATAAACCCAATCCAAGGCACTCAGTCCCTCATCTATGGTGTTTTACTATCTCTGGGAAATTTTCCTGAGAGAACCAAAGCTTCAAAGACCAGAAGCCACTGTAAAACTCTATGACCTTTTTCTATCATCTCTGAATGGATGTAAGATGGTCAGGCTGCAGGAGGGGGCTGAGCTGGGAGGTGGCCCAACTTTTTCCACCTTTCCTTTGTGGGAGAGGGCACATCACATTCTAATACTCCAAGAGAACCAACTAAGGATCTAACAATTTAACTAGTTTCTGGTTATAGCATTAGTGAATTTTCCTCATTTCAAACTCAGAGTAGGTACACATGTCTATAAACGTTGTCTGAAAGAAGGTAGAACCTTCTGCCTACTCAGATGAACCTTTGTTCTTTTTAATACTTTGGGGAAAAAACTTTTCTCTTACTCAGGTCAGATGTTTTTGAATCTGTTGCCCAGGAGCTGGCTTTCAATCACTTCCTTAATTCCTCCTAACAGATAATAAAGTGTTAATTAACAGAAAGTAAAATGATGCCTCATTAACCATACAATTTGGTCAACATGTTCACTTTATTCCCCTGGGCTTCCCTCAAATTCTGTTAATCAACCTGCAAGGTCATTTTCTTCCCTCTTTCAGAAAAATATGCCTCTGTCAACATCCATCTTTGTTTCCATCAGGAAAGGTGAGAATGTATGGGAGTGTTTGTGAAGAAAGGAGCCAATAAGTGAAAAAATGACCCAAAGTAGTCACATAAGGATACAGAGATCTCGTGACTTTGTAGCACATCCAACCCCATTTCCCCTCTCCCTCCTTTTTTTTTTTTTTGGCTGATACTTCTTTAAACTTCTCATGGAATAAACCATCCACTTGCTTCTGGTTTAGATATTAGGCCTGGAAATAATTTATTTTTCTTGATATTCTGATTTTCTAAGTCAACACATAAAAGAAAGTCATCACTGGGCAAAATAGGATAGTTAACAAATACTCTGTAATACTTGTGGTCACTCTAGCTTGAGTCTTAATTTTTTCATTTTTTGATTTTATGCATGACTATTAAAGCCTGAAGCCAGTTCATTCATGCTCCAGTTTAAAGTTGAAATGCTACATATTAGATGATTATTATGAAAGGTACTATTTTCTTTATCATAAAATTAGGTTTTCCAGAGCTTCAGTGATGTTTCATACCACTTACTACTGATAAAGAATTTTTTTAAGTTAAGCTTCCTTAGCTGCATAATCCAGTCTGAAAGCATTTCAGATAGAAAATTGTCCTCCATTCTTTTCATTCCTCTGGAGAAGAACTGTTGGCAAGATAAGGTACATGAAAGTGGGATTGATCACCTTTTCCTTCTTCTAACATAAAAAAAATATATATAGTTACTATTTATGATAACCAAGTCTCAAGTTTTTAGAGCATTTGATGACTGATTAACTTACCTGAATATAAAATAAAACCATCTCTAGAGGTATTAGTCAATGAAAGAGATGAGAGGTTTTCAAGTATTACGAGAAAACTCTCAGTGGGTGGAAGGAATAAAAAAAACCTACTCAGATTGGGGAAAAAAAATATTTTACTGGAACCTTGGAATAGCCTGTGATAGAGACCAGGAGAAAGACTTGAATCACTGAAAAACCAGTCTTTTAACTCAAAAGAGTGATTTTCTATCTTTTGTGAAGTGTAATAAATAATACTTCAGAGGAAACAAATGTTTTAGGCAACTCCAAGTCTTCGTTTGACCTTGAGTGATATTCTATCAGGAAGAATAAATGTTTGTTAGGGCCAAACACTATTGATTTTAGTGGGACTGCTGAGTTGCTGACAATTTATAGCATTGCTATTTGATCTCATGCTCTATTAAAAACCAACTAGAAAACCTTTATATTCTCAAATGATATTTCTTATTGTACAGTTTACCCCCAGAATTCCTATGTGCCCATAGAGTCTTGAGTAAAAAGAAGCCAGGAAATGTGCTTATGCTATGCAAGAAAAGAACTGAACTAGTATTCTCTGTGACCTCAAGGTGAACTACATTCTTCCCCTGCCTGCAAAGTGTGTTATGTGAGAAAATATTAAACAATCACTACAGTAGACCTATGCTCCACCCCACTTTTCTAGGAAGTTAGTCAATTTTTGCTTTCACTATGAAAAGCTCATAAAGAACCAAAAACATTGGTTTTAACTTATAAAACAAAGGGCGAAAAGCATTGAAGATATACACCTAAAACTAAATGAACCAATTAGGAGTTTTCAGAAATTAAGACAGGCTCTGACAATCCCTAATTAATTTTTTCTCAGCCACCATTTACTATTATACACATTTATCTGCATGAAAATCTTCAATCTGATAGGAGAAATATTTAAGATAAAGTAAAAAAATAAATAAATAAAATGCCTAAACTGAATAAATAAAAACATTGACTAAAGTATTTTCATGCATTTGAATAAATATTTACAAAAGCAGTATGCTAGAAATTTTTAGCAATACAAACACAAATAATGCTATAATATCTACAATATAATTGTTACTGAGAGATAAAAATAAGTTGTAAACAATAAATATAAGGTATGAAATGATCAGTATAATAGGAGAGATGTAGAGCTGACATGAGTTGAAAGGGAAAAGAAATTATTTCTGGTTGGGCAAAAATGAAGGCTTTCTGGTTGTGATTATGTTTGAAATGGGCTAAAGAATAAGTAGGATATGGTAAGCAGGGACAAGGTGAAAAAGCATTCAAGAATGCAAAGAGGAAACCAGCAATATAAGTGAGACAGACATTCACTGAGAATGGCAAATAGGGGTCATCTGGAGTTCCATATAAAGAAGACCCAGAGGACTTATGCTTGGCAATGTGTGTTGGACCCACATTTTGAATAGCTTTAAATGACAACTTAAGAACCTTTGATTTTATTCCATGGTCCATAAAGAGGTATTCAAGATAACTGCAGCCAAGGGAGAGACATTACCTGAGCTATATTTTACTATTAACCTCATCCTTGGGAATATGATAAAGATAGTAGTACTTGTGAGGATGATTTTATATAGTTTAAGCCTATGTGACTAAGAGAGTATAGTACTATAATTAGAAATAAAGTTCATAGCACAGGGAATCAACTTTGGGGAAAGCAGTATGTATATATAAATATTTAATTTGAAGTAAGGTGTCCCAGTGGAAATGATCTAGCAGACAACTGCAAATTCAGGAAAGAGATCAAACCAGTAATTATAAATATAGTGGGATTCGTGTAGAGCTACTGCTTGAACTTTTGTGATTAATGAGATGCAGATTGATAAGAATGCAGAAAAAGAGGATTAAGAATGACCTAAAATCTGGGGAATAGAATGAGAAAAGGGCGATAGATATGTAGACAAAACAGGTATTCTGTGTGATAGAAATAAAACTATTTGGAGCATTGCTAAAACAGATGTAGGACAAGGTTTCAAAATAGAGAGTATGAACAGCAATGACAAATGTGCCATGGAGTTAAGATTGAGGGCAAAAATTAACATTGACTATAGGGAATTCATCATTGGTGATTTTTTAAGATAAGAGTTTAAAATATTGGTGAGACTAGAAGTTAGATTTCAAAAAAGGATAAAAAAAACACAGGAGAAAACACTTCAAAACATAAGGTTAGGCAAAGGTTTCTTAGATACAATATCATAAACACTTGTAGATTTAAAATGACTAAATTAGACTTCATCAAAATTAAAAATGTCAGCTCTTCGAAAAGTCACCATTACAGGAATAAAAAGATAAGTCACAGACTGGTAGAAATATCTGTAAATCATATGTCTAATAAAGGAGTTATATCTAAAATATTTAAAGAACTTTCCAAACTCAACCATAAGAAAGCAAGCAACCCAATAAAAAATGAACAAACATTGAGAATTTTCTTCACTAAAAAGATATACAGGTAGAAAATAAGCAATGAATTTGCTCAGCATTATCGCTCACTAGCAAATTAAGACCATAATAAAATGCCATTATACACTGAATAAAACAACTAAAATTTTTGAAAGTCTGGCTGTATTAACTGTTGGAGAAAGTGTAAAGGAACTTGAACTCTGATACACTGCCAGTGAAAATACAAATGATGCAGTCACTTTGCAAACAATTTGACAGATACCTAAAAATTAAATATTTACCTATCATAAGATCAAATTATTCTAATCCTAGAAATTTACCCAAGATAAATGAATGCATATGTCCATTCAAAAGCCTGTACACAAATAGATAGTATTTGTGTGTTTGTAATTTTCAAAAAATTGCACACAACCCAATAGTCTATCAACATATTAATGAATAAACAAATTATGTTACATTCATACAATGGAACACTACACAGCAATACAAAGCACGAGCTAGTGGTATATGCTACAAGCTGGATGAATCTAAAAAAGTATACTGCGTGAAAGAGAGAAGAAAAAAAGTATATACTGTATAATATTATTTTATTTAATAAAATGATAGAACATGCAAACTAACCCAAACTGATAGAAAGATTAATGGTTGCCTGGTGATGAGAGTAGGGAGGGGTGAGGTGGGAAGGGGTGGAAAGGAAGGACTACACAGGGGCATGAGGAGATCTAGTGGATAATGAATATAATTATTAACTTGATTTTTGGTATTAACTTAATTTTTTATATTTTATAAATATAAAAACAGCAAATTTTGCTCTTTAAATATGTTGTTTATTATATGTCAATTTTATCTCAATAAAGCTGTTAAAATATATAGGCAAAGAGAGGAAATTGAAAAACATCTTGTAAATGTGAAAGGGACAGAATTTAAGGGCTTAACTATGAATAGTAGGAGGGATATCTCCACCTATACTGTTTTTAATACAGGCAAGAAAGGACATATTTATTAATATAAAACAATTTTTCTAAGATCATCTGGGGAAAGTTATTTTGTATGAATGAAGTTGGAATGAGTGGAGCAAATTTTATACAAATCGTACAAATCATATATATAAACACATGTAAGAATGCTATAGTTTAGTAAAATTTTAGTGGAAAGTAAATTACTGTGTGATAGCCTCATCAGTCACCCCAAACTCTATATTGCTGATCAAGAAATTATTTAATTCTTCCAATGGATGATCATTTAATGATTTTACTCAGGACATCTAACAGGGTGTGCTAAATTTAAGATGCTTCATTATGCTGAAGGTTGCAATAGACTGACTCCAGATAATTGGTTGTCTTCTTTAAGTCAAGCTAAGGTAAGTAGTAATCAGGGATATTAGAATGGGCAGAAGAAAAACTTAACAAAGTATTTTCAGTCCTTCTTAGCTTCTTTCTATCTCTGTGTGTGTGTGTGTGTGTGTGTGTGTGTGTGTGTGTGTGTGTGTGTGTGTTTATTCGTCGAAAGTTGGCTTTCCCTTATGAAAATGGATAGATGGTGAGAAAAGTATATAAAAGAGATTATTGACTTGACTAAGTAAAGGTCAATTTTTATTTGATAAAGAAAACCTAAGTTATATTTTGTAAAAGCTATGATGTTAGTCAGCAAATATTTATTAAGAATTGACTGTTTTCTCACATGTACTGAAAATAATGATCACACCTATTTAAATAGGGATGTTGTGAAGATTAAATCGTTTCATGTATATAAAACATTTAGAGCCATGTTGGGGACATAATAAGGACTCAGTAAATTATAACTAATAAGGGTTCTATAACATAATCTAATATTATAGTTTCTATAATAAAATAAAATAAAATAAAATAAAATAAAATAAAATAATATAATATAATAAATACAATATAATATACAGATTGTTTTGTTTGCAATACAAAGGAATGTGTATATGAATTAAATAATAATAATTATACAGATTTAAAGCTGGAGATATATAGGTTGGTAAGGAAGTATTTTTAATGAGGGGCTAATTTAGGGGATAATAAAGCCTGAATAATGAATACATTTAAAGAATTATTCCGAAGGAGAAAAGGGTAAGATGAATGAGGAGATGATGTGAAATGAGGATGGATGTGAACTAATTGGAGACATGAACAGACAATCCAGTAAGAAAGAAGAGAATCTCTATTGGGAAGCAGAGGAGGGCTAAACAAATGTTTAAACAGTTCTCTGTGGACAAAGGGAAGTCATTGACATTTTTGAGTAAGAGATCCACGTGATGAAATTAATTATGAGTATTAATCTAAATACAATATTTAAGCTAAAGAGAAGATATTAGCAATAGGAGTCAAGATGGCATTTAAAAAGGTATGTATTCACCAAAGGAGAAAAACACTTAACTTAAGTGATGGTGGTGAATGAGAGAACGGATGGAGGAAATGGATGAAAAAATGTAATATTAGTAGACCAAGTGAGAAAAGTATTACAAATAGATTTTTACTCTTTACAATCTATGTTGCACATTAACCACAGCATTCTCTTCTTTAAATCAGTTACCAGATCACCATTCTTGTAGAATAAAATCTTTACTGCTTTGATTCAGTTAGATTCAGCATGTGAATCTAAGTTTAATTACTACAACTTACCACTAAGAATCCTCCATGGAAAGCACTGTGTTGTCATTTTTTCTGCCTTTACACCTTTTGCCACAACCCAAGGTGCCTTTCCCTTCCCCAACTCCCTTGCCATTTTCTTCTGGTTTTCAAAATTAAAGCCAGATGCCAATGTTTAGGTAAAGCCAATGAGCAATGTTTGCTGTTCTCTGTACACTATTTATAGAGCTTTTATAGTGGACACTGACATATTATCATATCTACAAGTTTGGATGTGTCTGGAAGCAGAAATTGGTAGTATCTTGGTATCATTGCATATATCTATCATCATATTTGCATATACAAGATGCTCAGTAAACATTTGTTGAATGAATGAATGCAAGCTATGTCATTTATTGGCATACCTTTATTGTTGCAATGCTGAGGATTCTGCATGTCTGAGAGAGGGAAATTCAGGGTTGTTTCTAGAGTAGGAGAGATGAGGATCCCTGGTTCACTGAAGAAAGAGCAACAAATAGATGAATCTGGAGGAGCACACAGGCTTCACAATTCCTAAGACTATCCCTGGGCTCTTGCACCAGAAGTAGAGCCTGAAATCTGTAGTTTAAATAAGTCTGGTGATGAGGGACCTGATGTTATTCCCATGTAAGCTCATCCCTTTTAGTGAACTGATGTCACTAGCAAATGACATTAGTTCAATGACTTTTTATATTAAGGTACAATTTACATTCGGTGCACTTTATTTTCTGAAATTCATTGGATATGTTTGCAATGTTATCTACCTACAATAGAAAAAAAAATGAGGCTCATGGTGTACTCTAAAGAAATGGGTTAATGATGTCAAAGCAAAAAAATAAATCATGCTAGCATGGTATCTTATAGTTTTTAACTTTTTCTTCCATCTCAATGTATTTTTAAATGACACTGAAAAGTAGATATTATTAATATTCCCATTATTTTATAAAATAATACTGATAGTGACTAGGAATCAGAAAAGTTATGCAAATTGTCCAGGGTCACATTGTAGATGATGGTGTCACTACATATCTATCTATCTATCTATCATCTATCTATCTATCTATCTATCTATCTATCTATCTATCTATCTATCTATCTATCTATCTCTACATTGCCATCTTGGATAATGGGAGAAAAAAAACTTTTGAGAGTCAAGGACCCCCAAACAAATGTTCAAGTGTTTGAATACTCCTTTGTTCAAATGTTTTTCTTCATGTCTATTATTGTAATTTTCTCCATCTCAAGTTTTCTCATACGAATAGTAACTTTACTGTAGAGAACCATAGGATAAAGTGATGTTACAGATGTGGGTACCCACACTGCAAGGTGTTGCCCAGAATAGACACTAAATAAATTCTAGTTTCCTCTTATTCCACACCCCTCTCCTTCATTAAAAAACATTTGTTTATGCATACAACATAAACAGTACATACACACAACTATATTGGTGTGTTAATGATACAGGTGTTGCCTCTTGTTTGTATGAGAGAAGAGCAGGCATAAAGAGCATCAACATGTAAATTTGATAAGCATTCAGTTAAGTATGGCTGTACCTATTACTAACGCCATTCAGCTGCAGCATCCAGGATTTCACAAGAAGGCTCTTGTTACAATGTGTACAAAGGTATCAGGTGATGAAAGCTGGCGGGCTTGAGGGGATTCCTCAAACACATGATGTACAAATCATCAAAGGGTAGTGTTCTGTGATTCAAAATACTGAGATAATTTCAACATGTTAGTACAGGACCATCCTAATTTTTTTTTTCATTTTCCTATTTTTGGTAGTAAAATAGTCCTACAGTGGCTCATAGAGAAACCAATCTTGTATTTGAGAGATTCTATTTCTCCTGGACAGAGGGAAACTCGGTAAGTGTGAGTTCATCCATTGAACATTAAAATATAAGAAAGTGTTGTGATTTACATTGAATTTTAGCTAAAGGAAATTTGAAATTAGATCCAACAGATAATTAAAATTCCTATTAACATAGTCACTGAAGCCACTACATATATTGGTATATAATAAAGACATTGGAATGGTTGAAACAAAAACACAATCATACATTTTTTAAACCAAGTTTACCAGAAAATATATACCCAGATAGCCTTTAAAGTGCTCCTACTTAGAAAAACTCTACATTTATTCTGACGCTATCGCCCATGTAAAGTAGTTTAGAATCTCCTCTTTTGAAATTGATACCACAACCAATGTAAAAAGCAAAACCACATTCATATCCATATCTTAATTATTATGTCTATTTTTTTTTACCAAGAATATTAGTTTTCAGTTGGAACATGAGTAACCAACCATGAATATGTATTTCTATAATAACTATGAAAAATGTCATGTTGTTCAACTTTCCTAAAGGGGTCCCGTTGATTTGCTTTTGTTTACTGTAGGATCCATTATTTGACCTCGACTTATTTATCTATATTAGAAATACTTTAAACATAAACCAGCTTTCAGCTTGACTTGGTTTGTTTATTTATTGAAACAAATTAGAGGAGCATGACCTTTCATACTAAAGATATTTTGATGGAAAGTCAAGTTTTACCAGAATTCTAAAATAAAGCAAAGCATATATTTAAACACATTGAAAATTTCCATTTTATACTATTTTTTAAAATCTCTCTGTCCTAAACCACACCGGCAGTAAGTTTTGTTCTCATTCTTTTCCAACATACTTGCTTTTAAGTTTCTTACTTGGGTAATTTTCCAAAAGACTAGAATTTCTCCTCAAAGAAAAACCATTTGCTAGTGTTTCAAAGAAGTTTGCTACAACTTTTAAAGACAATTCCAAGAGCATAATTCTATGAATGTTTATGCAATGGAGTTTATACTGGAAGAAGTGAGTGACTTCCAAAAGTGACTGTTTTGGTTGGACAATCTGAGAGAGCGAGACTGTGTTTTACATATATGTAATCAACAGGAGGCATTGCAAGGAACATTGAGTTTTATGAGAGGTGAGAGCACCATTTCTGGACCATAATGAAGAGTGCTGATGCAGCAAAACAAGGAAGAGAGTCTGTATACAAAACAAGGAAGAGAGTCTGTATACAGAATCACTGCCTTCTAGGAATATATAAGGAATCAAGTCAAAGGAGGAGCACAAAGAAACTTGAGACACTCGTTTCTTGCCAGTCACCCACAGCCTGCTCACAAAACCTCACCATGTCTTGCCTCAACCCCTGCTCTGGAAACTACAGCTTGGGATTCCTCAGAAATCCCTGTTATATTCCTCTCACCTCTTCTTTTGCCCCCTGCTCTACAAATGTGAGCAGTGGAGGCGTCCTCTGCTTGCCCAGTAGCTGTCAAGACCACACCTGGCTCATGGACAATTGCCAAGAGACCTGCGGTGAACCAACCAGCTGCCAGCCACCCAACTGTGAGCCCAGCAACTGTGAAACTTCCTGCTGCCCTTCCACTGCATACTGTGGGCCCAGACCCTGCCCAGGAGCTGGCTTTCTTTCTGCTGCTTCTTACATCTCCAGTTCCTGCCTCCCAGTGTCCTATGGGTCCAGCAGCTGTCGACCCCTGAGCCTCTTCAGTTATGGTTACCGCCCTGTGGGTTGGATTCCCTGTGGTTCTCAATCACTTAGTGTTGTGTCCAGCAGCCTCAGACCTCTGCGTCCTCTTTTCAGCGGATGCCAACCTCTGACTCATGTGTTCCGCCCTTGTCGTCCATCTTGTTTTGCATTGGGAGGCCAGTAGTTTCCTTGTTCCAGCTGCCAATCATGCTGAGGATCCAGGACAAAAAATTCCACATTTAAGGACTTTTGCTTCTTTCCTGGTACTGACTGCCTCTTCCTGTTTTCATTGTACCTGATCTAATGCAAGCTGCTCCTTTCACATTTTTCTTTTTTTTTTTTCCATCCCTTGTTGACATGAAATTATTTGGTTTACAATGCTATTTATTGTCACTCGAGTGTGGAAAGAATGTATTTGGTTTGTGTTGTAATAAATGAGATTAAGTCATAATTAAGAATCTGATTCTTCAGTTTGTCTTTTATTACTTTACTGTAAACTGGAAATGTCCAACCTCAACTGCTTGTAAGATAGTGAACAGGACATGAGATACCCAACCACATGTTCTTATCTGACAGTAGGGGAATGGCTTGATGGTTTATTCCTCAAGCTGCTTTCTAAGTCTCTGAGCCTGTGCACTTAAGAGATTGAAAAGCCCTTGGTGGGAGTCATTTTGAAATGACAAGATTAGGAATCATCTCCTTATCACTCTCTTCCAGTGAACACCCACCAGGCTGTCCTTTCTAATTGCAAACTGAATCATATTTTACTCCTATTTAAGCCTTTGGTAGCTTCCTGTGATCCACTTGCATAAACTAATAATGCAAACTCTTTACAATGACATCAGGTCCCCTCATTGTCTTCCTCTCTCCCACCTATATGGCCTCATCCCCTTCTCAATTTTGTAAACCCTAAACTCTTGTTTACATGCTGACTTACACGAAGGTCCTCAAACATGCTGCTTTTTATAAGCCCCCATCCTTTTGCATATCTCATCATCAAGATCAAGATGCACTTCTGATCTAATTTGAAAAAATCATACTCACTTTTAAAAACACTCACTTTAAAAAATCATATATTATGAAACGTATCTGAATTAAAGATACATTTTCCCTCATTCACCATAAACATATAGGGAGATATATTTCACAAGTTAAAGTAAAACTAAACTAAAGGCAGGAGTATTCATGTTTTTGAGGAAGTGAAAGATCTAGAAACTATGACAGCATGCAAGAAAAACAATGCTCCAAGGAGCTAGCTAGCAGCTGTTCCCTTTAGAGAAGACATATATCCTGGTTGTAAGAAGCCATTTCTTCTTATGGCCTCCCTGACACTGGAGCTAAGTGTTACCATCATATTCATGCTGCTGTTTGAAAATCCATTCTAGTTCATTCCTTTGCCTTATCTGTCTGGCTTTCCTAGATATGTTGAGTTTGCTATAACTCTATCTTTTATTTTTTGAAGTCTTTCCCAGGTCCTTTCCTGTTTTCATACCTTAATGAGTAAATCACATGGATTTAGCCTATCTTTTATCTAAGACATATTTCTATTATTGCTCTCATTGGACTGTTCATTTTAAAATAATTTTAAATGAGACTTCTGTTGAAATGTAACATACATACTAATTTGTGCAGAAATCATACTTAATTGTTATTTTAAAGTGTGCTCTTTTACTTAAAAAAAAAATTCTGTAGAACAGTATACCACGTTATGCCAGGCCAGCAACAACCTAGTGTTTACTTGATTGCATCATTTTCTCTTGTGCTTGATTTAATCTCGTGTTGTTTCATATAGTAACATGCTGCACAGGCTTGTAGCCTAGGAGCAATAGCCTCTACCATATAGCCTTGGTGTGCAATAGCTATACCATTTAAATTTTTCTAAGTACCCTCTGTGATGTTCACACAAAGACAGAAAATCACCTAATGATGCATTTTCCAGAAAGTACATCTGTCAAGTGGTGCAAGACTGTAGACTGTGAGACTGTTCCATGCTATTATGCATACCAGTGGTCTGTTTATTTTCCTTGATGTATAATATTTAAGGTACTATGACAGCAAAATGTGTTTATTCTACTGTTAATGATCAATATGAGTTGTTTCCAGTTTAGACCTATAAGAAATGATGTATAACATACTCTTTTATTCTTCTACATACCTTTTGATATACATATAAAGATATTTGTATCAGGTAACAGATTTAGGAGTAGAATTGATAAATTATGTGGGATGTGCTTGTTCAGCTTTATGCTACACCATGACAAAGTTATGCCCTATAGTTATACCAATATTGATTTCTACTATTGGAGCATGAGAATTGCAGTTGCTCTACATCCTCATCAATATTTGTAACTGTTGGTATTTTTAAGTTAAGCCATTCTAGTGAGAATAACAAATGTTGGTTTTGTTTTGAATTTCCCTGATGACTCATTAGATTGAGAACATTTAAAAAATACTTTTTGGTCATTTGAATATCCTTTTTGTGTGTGTGTGTATGTGAAATAACCATTTGTGCTCTTTGCTCATGTTTTTAATTGATATATCTCTTTTTAGGAAGAAAATAGTTCCTTATGTAGTCTATATGTTAGCTCTTTGTTGGGAGTATATATTTTTAATAACTTCCTTCGGATTACTGCCTGTCTTTTCACTTAATAGTGTTTTTAGATTAATAGAAGGTTCTTATTTTAAGCTGTTGCAATTTATCAAACTTTTATTTATGGTTAGTACTTTTTTTGTACTTTTCAAGAAATCTTTGTTTACTCAAAATTAATTAAAATACTATATGTTAAATTTAGAAACATTTTTTTTTTGTTTTATCTTCAACATTTAAATATACCATCACTGTAAAATTGATACTTGTGTGTGTTGTATAGTAGGGTCCAAAATTCCAGTTGACTCACCATTATCTCCTAAAAAAACTCTCCTCTTCCAACTGTATTACATTTCAGTGCTTTTTTTTTTTTTTTCATAGATTAAGTTTCCATATATGGGTGTGTTTATATCTAGATCTTTTTTAAGTCTGTTCTAGTCACTATTATTTTTAAATCAATATCATGCTAATTTTTCATTGTTTTATTTGCATTCCTGAACATTCCTCTAGACTTTGAGCTCTTTGAAGGCTGCCTTTATGTCAATATATGGCCAGGCTCTCTGTAAATGTTTATTGACTTGAATTTAAGTAAACTATGTTTTGGTCAGTTGGGTTTAGAAGCCAGAAAAAGAGGTATTTAGATTTAGGTTAGGACTGATGAGAAATTCCATACTCCCTCCTCCCTCCTTTGAAGTTTTATTCTGTGCTGTATCTAATATACTTAACTAGATAGAACCTGCTATTATTTATACATTATCCCACATGTGATAATTATGTGTTGCCAGCTATGGGTCATTTTTCTTATTTAATTACCTTAATATTTGGCAAGGTAGTTATAACTGTTTTTAATTTAGCCAAAATTATGCAGATTGTTAATTACTGATCTGGAATTCATTTCCAAGGTTTCATAAAGTTCTCTAGTAAACTACATTATGATGATGAAACAAAAATTTGTTTATGTGAGCTAATTAATTTCCAGGTCACTATATTAGATGATATTTATTGCCTTTGGGATTCATAGGCATATTTTGTATGGCTAAAATAAGTGGAGGATAAGTACTTAGGCTCTTTTTTTTCACAAAAAGTAATTATTCTTTATTAATATCCAAGCACCAATTTGTTGATTGATATTAATCCTCTGGCATAGTCATCTTCAAACTGGATGCCACAAGCATTGACTTCCTTTTGTCAGACCATGAGCTCAAACAATATTTTGTCCTTCCTCAATGAACTCTAATCAAGAAAGCATGTTAGGTCTCCATCATAACCAATTATGAAGCATTGTCCCTGAAGTTCAAAATCAGATGGAATCATCTTGTTCCTTATCTTGCCCAAAATGACTGAAGAAAAATTTAACTTCATCTAGACGCTGAAGGTTAATGATTTCTGAGGTAAATTAAGAGGATAAAAATAAAACAACAACAATATTTTGTGGCCTCTCCAACTTTCTTATTCTTCTTAATTCCATATATGAGTATAAACCACCTCTAGTTCTCAATATAAATCAAGTATTTTCAGATCTAACTATACAATAGAAAAGAAGAAACATACAAGGTAATGTTATGTGGCCCACACATTAACACATTGCTTGTTCCTATTTGTGCTAACAGCAGTTGTGTTGATGAGTCTTTATTCTCTATTAAAATAGAAGAGCACTTTCCATTTTCTTTATGAAATTCTTATTGGTAGATAAATGTCTGGTATTGTCAAGTCAGCATGAGCTGCATCTCTGGAGGTGAAGATGGCCTGCAGGATATATCTGTAATATAAATTTATAAATTGACTACAGAACTTTCTGGACTGCAGGGTGAAAAGGCTGCTATATTTTAAAGCATACTAGACATTTTGTTTCTTGTAGAGAAACCTATTCTCCATTACTCTATTTATTATTAAGATGAAACAGTGCAGTAACACATAACACTTTTATTTCTTTTCCGGTAGTGTGGGGATAGGGTGAAAAATAGAAGAAAAAGAGAGAAAGGGAGAAAAGGGGATTGAAAAGAAAAAAAAAGGTAAAATCTGAAACAATGTTAAAGCTACAACTTAATATCTTTGTTATAAATTGTATCTCCAAATGCATTCATTCAACATCATTTGTTCACCACAGTTTTTAGCTGTTACTGTATACTGGGCACTATTCTAGGTACTGACCATAATTTACACAGATACCTAGACTACTAAACCTTCTATGGCTTTAAACAGGCGGTTCAATTTCCACGTTACTGCTTCAGCTTCTGGAAGCAGAACTCTAATAAAGCACTAATCCAATGTGCTACTCTTCAACCTATCCATCAAATGTCAAAGCAATCTGATATGTATGTGGAGTTGGGGGACATTTTCTGAAACAGATAAAATTTACAGAAAATTGAATGAAAGCTTTCTCTGGCAATGAACTCTTTCAGTGGAAAATAGTTTCTGTCTTAAGATCTAGAACGCAGTGTGTTCACTTTTATGTGTGCAGAGCTAATCAGAGACTTTGGGAATCGTTGGATGCCTAAGGGATTTTCACGTCCAGTGGATCTGTAACCAGGCTTTGCAGAGGCATCTGCAAAGTGAATCAGGTTCTTGAGTTCAATTACAGCTCTCTAAATACGAATCTCTAAGTAAGTGATAGGTCCAAGAATCTGTTTTGTCTATTTTCCCCTAAAAACTCACCATAATTTTCAAAGCAAAGTTTGGTTTGGTAATAAAGAATCAATCTAAACTACTCTTTCTAGTGCTTGTTTTCTTCTGGGTTCTTAGAAGAGGATTTCATTTTGTAAACTATTTTTAACAAATTGATGTTAAAATTGACAATTGAGGTCCAAAAACCAGAAAGATAAGTAATTAATAAGAATACACAAAATTAGAAACTTCACCAATCATCTAAAAATTCATATTGGATCAATAATAAGATGTCATTTTTCCATATTAAATTGACAAAATTAAATAATGGTAACAATATCCAATGATATTGAGAATTTGGCGAATCAGATACTCATGCATTGTGTTGGAAGTGTAGATTGGAAAACATGTATCAAAAGACTTTAAAATGTATTGTGATTGAGTAGATAAGATCTTTTATGAAATAATAAACTAAACAGAAATAAAGCGGAAAGGTTTCAATGGAAAAGAGCAGCCTTTAAACAAATCCTACTGAATTCACTGGTTGTCATGGGGATCTATGAAAATACTTGCAAAAAAATTCAGGCCTTTGAAATTTTACTTCAGGTAGGGAGTATTTTTGAATTTTACATGTCGGCATTTTTTAATGGGGATATTTACATGTGAATACTATCTGGATATAATTTCAGAATAAATTCAGTATTTTATCTTGAAGAGTGTAGTTTATAAAATCCCACCACATTGTGTATATTTTTCTCATTTTGCTGATATCCAGAATTGTGAAAATTCCAAGGATGAGGAGTTATTCTTGTTTTCTGAGCTACTAGCTTATTTTTTGGCATTTTGTACCCACCACTTACGGATAAAAACACATATTATGTTCTCTCTCCCCTCTCACACCACATCCTGGAGAAGGAACTCCATTTCAGCTAGTTGTAACCCTGGCACTTTGCTGGAAGTAATAAAAGAAATAAGGGTACATATCTGGAACAGGAGTGTTTGAAAATATGAGTAAAACTTTATGAGAAGATTGATAGGTGTTTTCATTGGCATCTGAACTACTATTAATAGAATGTTGTCAGATAAAAGAATCTTAGCAAGACAGAGGTGAATGTGTCTATGGCATTTCCAGGAATCAGTGAGCAGATACAGAAAATTTGCCTAGAAAGACATAATCACGTTTGAAAAAGTCTCTACAACTTGTCGGAAACTCACTCTGTTAACGTCATGTATTTTGGCAACAGCTGTTCGAGAAATGATAGCCCCTTCTCTTTTGGGAGTTGTTGCTATATTCCTCATCTGTTGTTCTCTGCTCTGGAAGAGTGATTTCTGGAGATGCCCTCTGCTTAATCAGTAGTTGCCAACCTGGTTCTTGGACTACTGCCAAGAGCACTGTGGTGAGCCCATCAGCTGCGCTTGAGAATTTTGAAGAGTACTGGTCAGAAATTTTACACAATGTTCTTGTTTTGATTTGCCTGATGTCCCCACCCCCCCGCACCGCCCCTTGCCCCAACCGGTCAGGATTAGATTGGGTTTAGGGGTTTTAAGGAGAAATACCGTAGAGGTAAAGTTCTATATTAAGAATACATACAGTCAACATGACCTATCATTATTGATGTTTATACTTGATCCTTGGCTGAGGTCGTGTATTTGTCAGGATTTTTCACTGTAACATACTTGTTCTTTTCTCTCCTATCCATAGTGTGTTTTTCAAAAGGAAGTTACTGTGTGGAGTCCATACTTAGGTGCAGTTACATTCCACTTATTGGAGAGAGAAGCATCTATGTGTATTATTTGGAATCCTTTTTTATAGGAGATTTGCCTATTCTCCCCTACTTGTACTTATGCAAGATTTATTTAAATCAGTATGGACACATGGCTATGTATTTCATATTTTTGTTTATAAGCTAATATGTTATTTATTCTATTGATCTAATTGTTCCAGTTTTGGGTGTGAGGAGCCCTTTCAGTTGGCTCCTGTGTCTCTTTGACATACCTTTGTAATTGTTTGGTTTACTTTTGTTTTTGAGCACTTTTTACTTTTTAACATGAAAGGCTCCTACAGTTTCACCTTGTATATTTCCTATGAGGAATACACACACACACACACACACACACACACACACACACACACACACACACACTGTATTCCACAGGAGCAGGTCCCGTTTTAATCTTACAGATTCATTGAACATTTGGTCTTAAGAAGGTGCTGCTTAGGTAAGTTTCATCAAGGTGTTCTTAATTGTAAACTTACACTTATATCATAATTACTTATCCATTTTTGATGTTTGATGTGATAGCATGCTTGACATATTGAATAGGAATCTTTATGAAGAAGAGAAAATCTAAAGGACATAGATGAGCACCTGTTGCATATATAGAATTATACAATGGAAATGTCATTCTGGATGGTGTCAACACAGAAATAAATATTTGTTAGCTGAGAAGTTGCACTCTTTTCAGATACTGCATTCAAGAGATCCCTGGTAGAGTATTATTATGTATTTTAATTGAAAAAAAAATAAAAAAGCAAAATAACTGCTTGAGAATAAAGTATATATGTTCTGTGGAAAAAAGTTTAAAAAGTGGCACTTCTTTGGATGAAAGTAAAACTTAACATTTCTTTTTCATGAAAGGTATCTTGAGAAATTGTTCTTTATTCTCAAAATGACCATATGTGAAAAAAAAAGGATTAAAATAAAACAGAAATGTTGATTGTTGGGCATAAATAAGATACAGTAAGGAAAAATATAACTACGATAAGGTATAAAGTATGAGATCTATATTTAAATATATTAAAAAAGAAGGTCAACTGATTTCCTTTATGCATTAGATATTTATCTGTACAAAAATATGGGCTCATATAGAGATGATTTGGACTTCCGCTTTTAGCCAATATGGGGTGACAGGGGCAGGATTTATTCTCCCATCTAAAATAATCATAATGTTAGGTAAACAATTAGAAACATGGGTTTTCGGGACAATCAGCAAAGAAGGACTTAATCTCTGAGACAGAGAGGAGAGAGTTAAACAGAAAGAGAGTTCCAAAGATCTACAGAAGGTCCACCAAAACCATTACAGTACCTTACTGATCGGTGCATGCGCATGAGAAAAATACACAAAACTTGAGATTGGGTCACCTGAAAGAACGAGAGGAGAAATATTCAGAGCTCGCAGAGAGCTGGGGATTGTTAATGTTCACACCAGACAGAATAGAAAAGCGAAGGTTTTACATTGGTGCTGGGGCAAAAGTAGATTAAATGTTCCTTTAGTCCCATTTATGGTGCTTAAAAGCAAGACCCAGAAGGATCAAACTGCTTTCAAGTAACTTAACTGTGGCTCAGGACAAAGTTCATGGATATTTACAGAAATATAAAAATATACAATACACAGAAAGTTAAATCATAGTATCTGGCACTTAATAAAAATTACCAGGCCTGCAAAGAAGCAGGAAAATAAGACCTATAATAACGGAGAAAAACAAATCAATCAAAGCAAACCTGGAAATGACACAGATGATAGACGACTATTAGACAAGGGCATTAGAATGTTAGTATACCTATATTCCATGTGTTTAAGAAGCTAGAGGAGAGACCATTCTTGTTAAATAAATAAAAAATATAAATAAAAGCCAAATGAAAGTTACAGAGATGAAAACTATGAGAGCAGTGGAAAATAATGAATGGCATTAACAGAAGATAAGACACTGTAGAAGAAAAACCATTAATAAATTTCAAAACACAGCAATAGAAACTATCCAGAATAAAACTCAGAGGAAAAATAAAACACTGAATAAAATGAAGAAACAAGGTGATTTGTTGGGGTTTCTCCTAGCTTCACAGATTCATGATATAAAATACAGATAGAGCTATAGTAGACAACAGAATCTTGTCCTCTCTCATATTTGGCTATAATTGACACTAATCCTTTCATTTCCATGGCCTAAGAAAATCCTGTACCATCTGCAATTTCTACTAATTCTCTGGGGATTATTCTTCTGTTTGCTTACTGCTCCTGCCGTCACTCGTTCACTCACTATCCACCCAGAAGCTATACACAGCCCTTCACTACTTTCCAAAGAAATGAGTTAATAACATAACCATGAACATTGCTCACATGGTGAACAGTGTATACATCACGTCCCTTTCCCATATCTGCCCCTCTGTTCCCTTTCCCCAGTCCCCTCTAATTTGGATTGATTCTGAGAATAAAGATGGCTCATTCTCTAATGAAGTGAAATTCAGCCCTCTCCAAACATTATCCCCAAACTGAGGCATCTAAACTAATAATTAATGTGCTCAAGAGAACAAACTGACATCCATGTAAGTAAATCCATCTTAGAAGGCAGTTGAATAGGTTGCAAATAGTGTAGGTTTTTTTTTTTTTCTATTATATTTCTGTGGCCTCAGGGGAGAAATAATATTTTTTAATTATTATTTTTTTATTTTGACATTTAATCTACACAGAAATTTGTAAATACAATATATTGGAGGCAAGTTAGCATTATTTACTTCACTAAATATGGACTTGTGTACTAACTGAATAACAAAAAGGAAAAACTCCTTATTTACAATGAAGCCCAATTAGTTATGCTATTGGTTTCTGGTAGTGAGGATCTACTTGTGGAGAATAATAATCCAGAATATCTTCTATATAATAGCACAACAGCACTATTCCATTGTTAGCTATTAACAAATTTAAAGAATAACTCCACATTGTGGCATTAATCATGGTGACACTCAAACTTTTGTACGTACCTGAAACTTAATTGGTTTGACAGTCACATATGATTAGAGAATGGCATGTTCAAGATCAGAAAAATGTGTTGCCTGTGGTACCCATTTTTTAGAGTAAATGATTAGTTGGTTAGCCTTTAAAAATAAATCTTTAAAAATCAATGTAAGTAAGGTTAAGTTTGTTATTAATTACAAAAAAAAAATTTCTTTACTCAATAAGGAGAATTAATCCTGACACACTCCATTTTTAGTTTCTCCAAAGACAAAAATATGCATTTATAATGCTATCGATATGATAGGGATTCCATATAAATGCAGCTTTTGAATATAAATACATGAGAGTAGATGTGCACTCGATGCCAGTATGGAAGTTTTCTGATGTTGTAATTAGGGAGAAGACTCATCTAATTACTAAATTCATACAAATGAGCTATGAGAGATTTTTAGGTCTTCTAGCAGGAAAGTTCGGCGATTTGTGTCCTCTTAACTGAGGAATGACCCTCGTCTCTAGGCAAAGATTTGCCTTTTTTCATGAGCTGCTTTTTAAAAAGACAACATGTGTCAGTAATCTAAAAAAATGGCTCGAATTTACCTTGACCATGATTTCTGTGCCTCATCTCTCAGTCACAGTGATCTCAAACCCACTACTTCAGGTAGTGCTAAGTGGATAATGGTCAGAGACTTTCATATACATTTTTTAAAAATTAAACCCTGAAAGATACTAATAAGATGGTGTTTAATGTGCCTATTTTGCATATGTGGAAAGTGAAGCTCAGAAAAGTTACATGTGAGAGTGTTATAACCAGATAGTGCCAAACTCATGAGTTCTGGCTACAAATGTCAGCTCTTGTGCTTTACCATTCAAATGATCTCGATACTGAGAGCTAGAGTCAAGAACACTATTCTATATATTATTTTTCCAAATCAGTATATGCCACCAAAAGTGTGTTTTCAGAGAAACAATGATAGAAGCCACCTCCCCAAGTGAAACTCCTCAAGGAACTTATCAAAGTCAATTTATCCAAATAATGTGGTCAAGACTGAGTTATAGAGTTCAGTAACATTATTAAGCTAAAACACTTTTTTTCTTTTTCGTAGACTAGTCCAGGAATTTTCACTTTCTTTTCATGTATAAATATACATTCTGATTCCAGGTAATCAACAGATTAAAAAAAAGCCTTGGGAAATGACTCGATCATAAATTAGATTGTCTTTCTTAATTAAATGATCAGAAAAATATGAATTATGTCAAAACCATTTATGTATGGGAAGATAACCATAGATAAAAAATAGTAATATTAGAAACAAGTTATAAATATAAAAACTCCCTATATATGTTCAATAATATGCTGAAATTCACTTAGATAAATCTCCAAGGAGATATGGCCTCATTTTTATATAGCATCTATCAAAATATATGTGCTTAACACCTCAGTTTCACACTAATAAAAGATAAAACAGTGACAGATAGTCTCTATGGATGTGGATATTAGCAAAGATTGTCAAAGCTTTTTAGGTTACCATTCTTCACTGGAAAAGACACATTTAAATATGATATCCTGAAGACAAATTAGGTTTAGATTTTAGGTTGTATCTCCAAAGAATGCAAAGTAATTTTCAATTCCAAAATTAAGAATTTTCAACTTTTATCACTTCTAAAAATGCATTATTAATGTTAAGTATTTACATATACATATTTTGGTTTTATGAAATAAGATGGTCATAAATAATTTTTCCCAATTGCATGAATTCATTTGTGAGTTTTTAACAGCAACTTCACAGAACTGTCAAGGCTGATAAACAAACGTACTTCCTAAAGAGGTGGTTGACCCATACTGTGAGAAGGATTGAGCGAGAAAGACAAAATTGACTTTAGAATGACAGTTATCTGAAGGGTGTGATATAGACATCACATATTTTATAGGTTGGTGGGAGAACTGCTTGGTAGACAACTAAATAATATTCTAATGAGATGCCATAGAAATGGTTCTGAAATGTGAGGAGGAGGATGGGCTATAGGGGAACCAACATCCAGCAGCAAAGATAAATAAATGATAGATTCAGCAAGTAGTAATCACTTTAGCTTCTGATCTTTTCAATTTAATCAAGGTTGGACCTTCTAACTACCATGTTTGCAATAACTGCTACTCTAGAAACCACAGTTCTCACTCCCTTGGGAATTCCTGCCGTGTTCCTGTCACCTTGCCCAGTGCTCTCTGCTCCACTGAGGTGGGCTGTGGAGATGCCCCCTGCTCTCCTAGTAGAAGCCTGGGCAGCAACTCACTCCATGACAACTATCATGAGCCCCACAGTGAATTCACATGCTATCAATCAAACAATTGTGAGAGCAGTATCTGTAGGTCTTCAGGCTGCTCTCCAAATGTTTCTCATGTGTTCAGATGCCACCAAACAACTAGCTGTCTTCCGGCGGCATCTTGTGGTTCCAGTTCCTTTCATCCAGCATGCTGTAGACAAACTTTGAACTTTTATTTTCCCAGTTGCCAGTCCTCTGACTGTCAGCTTCTGAGCTACCTTTCCTATGACGTCAACCCCTGAGATACCTGCTCTATGGATGCCAACCTCTTAGCTACATGTCTGCCCGCTAGAGACTGATAAACTATGCAAACAATTGTCTTCCGTGAATGACTGGTAATATCATAATGAATAGCTAGAAGCAACCTCATGCTTACTGTCTTCTGAGAGAGCATTCAGGTTCACATCAATGGCTCTTACTATTCTACATGGGTTATGCTAGCTCTTGTAATTCTGTACTAAACCTCCTTAACAAGATCTTGCTTTAGGAAATCTTATTACTTACTTTTACAAACAAAGATAGCAAAAAGTTTGATATTTTTCTGCCTAGATCAAATTTGTTTCCTCTATTTTTTTTCTAATTAAAGCACAGCTTGGCATGCAAACCATGTTCTTTATTTGTTATTTATGTGTACCTTATTTTGTGTATAGTTATTCTCTTGGGTTATGCAACATTGATGATTTTTGTACTCTGGATTACGTGTGTAGAATATTAAAAGTGTTTAGATGTAAAGAAAATGTTTATTAAAAGAGACATGGAAAAATACTAAAGTATATAAAACAATATGACTTGGAAACTGTCAAGTGTTCATGCAGGATATGGCTGCATTTGGGGTTTGGCATTAGAATCCTTCAAGTAATAGAAAATGCAGTCTTAAAAGGACTTTACTAGTTAGAGTAGATTAAGCGTTTTAACAAAATAGTCCCCTCTCCCGCCCCGATATATAATGGTTTAAACATACCTTTATTCTCCTAACAATACTGAGCAAGGAACAGTCAGAAGGGAAATCTCATCCATGACTACAAAGATGACCCTAAGAGCTGCATTTCATTGGAGTTAATTATGTAATTCAGTCTCTCGGCCTTATCTAACCATGAGAGGCTATTAGACATAACATAATTGTGTGTCCAGGAGGAAGAGGAAAACATGAAATTGGTAGAGCATCTGATAGTCTTGGGACAAGGACTAATCTGAGATAGATTTGGGTAGAAAAAGAAAATCCCTACCTACTGCCACATTGTACCTAAGGTTTCAATTTACAACTATGAAAAATATAATTTTATTTGTTTTGCAGAATTCAGGCATTTGATGCTCTTGCTTTTGTTTAACAAACCTTATTGTGTTCAGTATTTTCAACTTGCACTGTGACAACAGGGCAGGGAACACTCACTTTCCAGATATGGCTTATAGTTCATATTATTTGCCTACTGTATACATTGAAATTAATAAATGTTTAAAATATGATGATGTACTAGATGTTGCTGTCAACTCCTTGAGTGTTTGTTCTGGGCCAGGTTGATGTATGTATAACAAAAACAAAGAAATTCCCAATTTCCATATTGGGGTCAACATGAAAAAGTCACAGTATTTCTAGGAAAGAATGAATGAGGAATTGACAAAGCGGATCCCATCCCTAACTCTTCCTACAACCAGAAAATTAAGCCAATATGAAAATGACTTACAATTCCTGCATCAGCAAGGGAAAATCGAATGGAGTGTTTGAGGCATCATGTATGAACATGAATAGAGATGCAGAAAGTATCTCTGAAACAGTGATTCCTCACCTGCTATACACAATGCAGTCATGCTCAGGAGGCACAGGGGGGAAGGTGTGCCAGAAAGGGAGATGCTCATGCAAAGTCTGTGAGATTTAAAGCTAGGTTTTCAGATATTTTGAGTATTTAAATAAAACTGAAATATGGGGGTTCTAGAGCAGGGTAATGGAGAGAGGCTGAGAAAATATCTTGGTTCCAGATGTTGAAAATCCTATGAACCCTGTTCAGATGTGTGGACTTTATCATGTAGTTGCAGAGGGGCATAGAAATCTGTGCTTTACAAAGAACTTGAAAGAAAATTTAGAGAACATATTAGAATTATGAACTCTAGGTAAGATTTAGTTAATTAATTAAAAGTGTTAATTAACTATTATGTGAAAAAGAAAAATCACAGACTCTCAGATGTGATTTTCTTTTATATTCATTTCATTATATCCTCAACCAATTGTCTCTAACAAAAGATTTAACTTCTCAGTTGGTTCTTTTGTTTGTTTATTTTTTAAATCTCAGACTATTGAGCCAACCAACTACGTGAAGATGTAACAAACTTAAGAATGTTTCTGTAGACAATGGGAGGTTTTACAAATGGAGTTAAAAATAATAAATCCAAACACATGTCAGCTAGGTATGTGTGGTGGTCTCTCCTGTTTTTGTCATAAAGATGTGACAAATAGTTCATGATATCAGGCTTTTCTCAATGACTTGTCTTGCATCTTGATAACTCTAGCCTCACCAGTGTCAGATACATTTCAATCGCAGTCCAATGAAGACCAAATTTATTTTCACTATGGATTAGAAAGAAAGATTTTAGTCACCTTTTTGAAGCTCATATGTATGTAGTATGCCTACATACTGAGGAAGAAGTTTTATAGACTAATTGGTTACCACTTGTTTCTGAATTTTATAAAGTACAAAAAAAGTGAAGAGAATTTTAAACTAAATCATGAGGAATGTAGGTGTGGCACACAAAAAAACAGTTCCAGTTGGGAGTTATCAAAATGAGAAGAATCTTCTTTGGAAACATATAAGAGTTTGAGAGATTTCATTTATCTGGAGGGCTTAAAGTTCTCAGAGGAGATGGGAAAATTGTCAAATAAACCTTTCAAACACTTAACTCTCCATGATTCCAATCTATCTGTTATTTTTATTTTTATTTTTTTACCAGCAATAGGCCTCGCACTGATGTGAAGGGATTTGAAGCTTCCTTTGAGAAGAAATGTGGTATACTACTTTGAAAATTCTCCATGTGAGATGTCAAATATTATTTCTTCCTCTACCTGAAACAAAAAAAGTGAAATTCAGAGGAAAGACCTTGCATTCCCTCTGCACCAAATGTTGTGCTCTTTGTGATGTTTCAAAAATATATATAAATAAAATATCGAGAAAACCGTAAGTGTGCTCACCATCCTCCCACACACACACCCTGCATGCTTACATGGATGTGTGAGATCTCCTCACTTTTCCTTGAAAAGTTTTGTAAGCTTTTTCAATATTGTTCCTCAGGAAAAATATGTCAGCCTTCCAGGCTCTTCAATGGACAACACAGGGACAACAGGAATAGTGGGAAAAAAAGGACTCTGCAGAAGGAAAGTGACTTCATTGCTACTGATGTCACCAGGTTTCCCTAAGGTCATGTTTTTCAAAGGAACTTGGACTACTGTGTAACAGAAAAGCATCCACCAAAAAGATCATCAATGATGCTCTCAGAAGCCAAGTGGCTACTTGGAATCTTTACTCTTCTCCACTTATTCCCAACTATATCATCTTTGACTACTTGGGAAACACGTTGAAAGGAGATAGTTCTGATTTAAGAAAACTTCTGACTCTAGGAAATAGGTGTTTATAAATATTAACTTATATCTTTGTGGGAGAATCCAAAGTAAGGCCCAGAGATTGTTATTTTCATGGTGTCCAACTAAGAATACTTCAGACATCTTTCTCTATGTGATATTAAAATTTTGCTTAATCCTTGCTCAGTTTAATTGCATAAAGATTAAATTGTCTAAGTAAATTACCTCAAGTGAAGACGTCCATTAATTCTGAAATGCTAGTGTATAAGTTGATGGCTTTTGTTATCATGATTACCCTTTTAGTTGAATGCCACCAATAGAAATGTATGACATTTTTACTAGTAAAAGCAAGTATGTCATAAGTGTTACAATGTAGAACTATCACATATATTACCTCAAGTCTTTGGAAATCAGACTCAAATTTAAATATGAAAAACATTAGGTTGTCAGGGTACAGTTCTTTAAAATGTACTCTAAGATAATCACATGAAACTGACTGTCAAGACATATCCAGAGAACAACATCACACAATTATATTCACAGCCGAGTATTAAAAAATATTGGGGACAGTAAAAGATTTCCCATCTGGCTAATCCAAAATATAAGAGCTATTTTAGTATATCAACACTTCCTCAAAATATTGCAACATTCTCTTCTTGAAAGATGAAGACTCTGCCTTCCTAACTAGGTTGTTCCTTGTGGATGATGATTAGAATAAACATCCATCCAAATGGACTCTTTTTAATTAAGCATTATTGAGGGGTAGGAATGGAAGTAAAACAGGTAAAATACACAGGTGATTATAGCATACATTCTTAAGCCTGATAAACAAGGGAAAGATTAAGATGGAAGATTTATAGAAGATACAAACTGGATTATTTTAGGATGAGTGAAAAGTCATCTTTATAGTCTGCACAACAATGAGCTAAAGAGATGTTATGATGCAAATTGATATAAAATATGGGAGGAGGACAATCCAGATAGATCATCACCAAGGGATACGGGCAACCTGGTTTAGTTTTATGTAGACTTAAATAAGCTGCTGTTTTTGGCTTACCTAAAACCCTTACTTCAGATTCTACTATGTTATACAACATCTGCTGGTCTATAGCACCCTGTAGTTCCCACTCTTTTGGAAGTTACTGCTTTGATCTGGTTACCTCCTCCACTACTCTGTCCTCTACTGGTGTGAACTATGGTGATGCTCTCCGCTTTCCCAACTAAAACAGAACATGGTTTCTGGAGAACTTTCCAGATACTTCTGGCCAACCTTTCAGCTACCAACCATTCATCTGTGTGCCCACAACCTATGAAATTTCTTGCTAACTTTTCATTACTTACTGTGTCTCTAGGCCTGCAAAACAACCAGTTGTTTTCTCATCAGTTCTTATCTCTCCAGTTCCTGTCAATCATCAATGTATAATAGACCTCAGAACTATTTGTCCAGTAGTTGTTACTCTCAGAACTGGCTCTTATAGCTGTCAACCTCAGAGCTTCATGTCCTGTGAATATTGACCACTGAATTTTGTGTCCATTACCTGCCAGCCTTTGAGATAATTTCTCCTGTGGTTATCAACCTCTAGGTTATATTTCCAGCTTCAGAGAGATGGACTATATGTCTAATAGTTTTCAACCTGTTCCCTATATATAGAAAAGTTTCCAAACAGCTTCTTCTTCCTTTTACTAGAAGATGATGCTGAATTGTCATTCCAGCATCTTGCTAGATAGTTTTGTAAGAGATATCATCTTTAGGTTGATGAATTGTCTTTAAGTTGATGGATCATTGTACTTTTAGTTCAGTTAGTATTTTATTCTGTACTTTTTTACTTGATCAAATTCTAAGTGATTTTAAATCCTGGTTTAGTCACCAGAACATTCTTGCTATCAGGCTTCTTGATTTCTATGCCATTAACATGTTCCGTTAAGTAGAAAAAAAAGTTGTTACAGCTATCTCTAAATATACTCATTTCAAATGATTCAGAAAATAGTATCTTTTTATTCTTTATTATTTCCAATGAAATAAAAGCCTTTTAACTTTTGCTAAACTTAAAAAAAGCAAAATTATCAGAAAAAGAGCAAGCAAGACAAATGTGTCCAAGGTCCTGATTGAACATGTCGTACTAGTTGAGAATTAAATGAGCACCTATATTTCCTAACACTTAAAAATGGAATTATAAAGGTTCTTTAGTCAGAATAGACTATGTTTTATCACAGCAATGAAACACTTGAAACTTCCAGAAGCTCAAAATTGAAATGGTTTCTTTAGTTCTCATATTACACATTCATTGTTTCAGCTACAAAATTACCCTCATTCTTGGATCCAGGAGTAAAGAATTTTCACTATCTAGAATATTATATGCAGGGGCAAGATAGTAAGAAAATTACCCACTAACTCTATATGTGTCTTCTAATACATTATTGAACAAGGTAGGTCACAATGGCCACTCTATTTTATGTGGTTAACCACAAAAGGGTTACATAAAGTTTAGTTCTGAACAATAAAAAGCACAATGTTATTTTTCCTTTTGAGTTAAATTTAAGAAGCTTTTTCTTACACCTTCATAAATCTTGGCATAGAGAACATTACTATTACTTGGAACTTATTTCTCTCTTGTATGAATGTGTGTGTGTGTGTGTGTGTGTGTGTGTGTGCGTGTGTGTGCATGTGTGTGTATAAAGGAAATTCAAATAAGTCAAGCAACTTGCCCAAAGACCCACTTTGATTTCAAAGATTTCCTTTATCCTCGTATTACCTACAGTCTTCTTCATTTAGACTCACCTGGAAGTCACTTGGAAGGTGTCAATAATTTGGTGACTATAATCTTCATCTCTAGAACTACCAAGTGTAAACTTAAAATAAAACTATGTATTTCTTCTCTGCCTCAGCCATAGCCGAACCTTTCTTTCTGGGTTGACTAATTTTAATGGCATATGTGCTTATGTCAGTTAAAACTCTGTGAGTTTAAATTCCCATGTAGATGGTAGGAAATACCTTCAATGAATTCAATTCTTCCAAATTAAATTACATATATATTATATACATATTACATATATATATTCAATATCTAACATACAGATCATAGCAAGTTGTCTAGCCTAAAACTTAGCCTCCTCTGGTGCATTTATTTATTTTCTCTCTTTTTTAGTTCTGATGTACTCGTACAAAATGTAATAGATTTTAGATGAGATCCTATAATAAGAATCATTATTATAACAAAGATTATAGGCTGATGATAATGATAAAAGTTAACATCAATTATATATTAAGTACATTTCATAACCTTTGCTTGACTAACTCATTTAATCCTCACAGACAGCTATGAAGAAAATACTATTATTAACTCCTGTAATCGAGTTACAGAAACATTTGGTAGTTAATTAATACTCCAAGTAAGCATCAGAGATAAGATTAGAACTCAGGAAATCAGCAGATTAAGCCATTATTCTTAACAATGACACATGACACAGAGAATGTGTGTTGAATAAGAGGAACCATCTGTGTTCTGTTGTCAAGCCTGGCATTTTTCTTAACTATATGGGGTTCATTGTTGGTATCGACTTTTAGAGGAGACAAAGATTATTGCAGGACTGTGTATTTGCAACATCAAAGGAAATTAACAGTAATAGTATATTTAGACTAATGGGTGAATGGAATTTTCTAAATTAGAGCATTAGAAAATTAGGAAGAAAAGTAATATTTAATTTGCATCTACTGTGCACCATGCCTTTTCTTAGATATTTTCACATTTATTATCTCATTCCATCCTCGCAACAGTTTGACAAAGTGGATGTTATGGACTATGGTTTTACATAAGCAAGGACTAAGGTACTGAGAGAGAACCATTTTCCAAGGTTACACACTAACATGTCTCAATATTACTAAATAGAGGGTAATTTATAACTCATTAAGTCACAGTCATGACAGTTCCATTTCAAATGTTTAATTCTTATTATATCTTATATTTTATTATATTGAGTCTGTTTTTCTGAAAAGTTAAATACAAATCAAACTAACATTCCTGCCTTTCCACCCATTCATGTTATTTAAGAAAAATATCTTCTCTTCATTTATTTAAATGTTTAATTTTGCTCATCTGCTCTTCAGCTTTTGAAATTATTTATGATTGATACGCAAAAGTAGCAAGGGAGTCCACCATTTTAGGTTACCACTGCTAAGTTTAAGAATAATTTTGACTCCATGTTTACAATTTAATTGCTATGTATGTGTGGATTTGCATACAATTTGATTTTTTGAATCATAGGATCACTGTTGTATCATTTAACAGCACTCTGGCAAGTGGAAGTAGAACAAAGTTTTTATATATATGTATATATATATATATATATATATATATATATATATATATGCAAAAAAGGAAGATAAAGTTTCATCATGACCTAAAGGGCTAGAAGATGACCTCCATTATTTTATTTTTAAGAGACATTTACTGGAACATTTAGCTTTCTTTGATCTTCTGTGTTTACCCTAAAGGATTCTTAATCTTTGGAAAAGACTGGAAAACAGTTTCATAACTCTTCTTTAATGAGTTGCAAAGAATCTGCTGCCTCATTAGATAAGGGAGTTTTTTTTCTTATTCTTCAGAAGGCATGGAAATTTCTTGAAATTACCTGATGGCTAAAACGCTTATTTCTTGCATCTTAAACTTGCTCTGGATGTAGAGTACAAACTCCTTAAACTACATAAAGACTATCAATTAGAGTTAGTTATATTTTCCTGACAAAATGTATTCATTTCCTATTGCCACTGTAACAAATTACCACAAACTTGGCAGTTTAAAAAACAGAAATTTATTCTCTTACAGTTTTGGAGGCCAGAGTCCAAAATCAGTTTTACTGAACTAAAGTCAGGGTGTCAACAGGGCTGATTCCTTCCACAGTCTGTAGAAGAAGATTTGTTTCCTGCATCTCCCAGCTTTTAGCAGTTGCTGGCATTCTTCAGTTATGGCAGCATTACTCCACTCTCTGCTTTTATCATCTCTTTGCCTTCTCTCTCTCTGATCTACTGACTCCTTTTTTATAAGGACTTCTGTGATGATACACGTCTCACCAAGATAATTCATCTTGAGATCTTTAACTTAATCACATCTGCAGAGTTCGTTTTGTTACATAAGGTAACATTCATGCATTCTGAGGATTAGGAAGCAGGCATCTCATGGTGGAATAATTCTATTCAGCTTTCCACATATAGAAAATATTACAAATAGGAGAATCAATGGAAGGAAAGATTAGTAATTAAGTGAAAACAGAGTAATGAATATTTTTGTCCAAAGCCTTTATAGGGCAATGCCACCCAAGTGATAATGGTCCTTACTTCTCGCTTAAATCTATCATTGTTATGAACTTGATACTTGCTCTGTTACTAATGCTGTCTGCTCAGTCTCTTGCCAGTGTGGAGACTAAAGTAGAAGACAACTCTGTAGAGTTATAATTCACAGAAAATGAATGGTGAGTGGGAAGTGATGGTTATCTATGAGTGTAATGAGTGGGTAAGAAATTAAACCATAAAAGCAAATGTGAGGAGTTCAGCCTACTCTGCCTTTGCTAATCTCAATTGTTTAGAGTATTAACTGTACCAAAATAAATGTAAACATGTTGTAAAGTCTCATGCTGCAAATATTAGTTACTCTACATTATTTATTTTGTTGGACTTACACTAGTGTGAATACTATTAATTTAAAATACTCTGCCATTACAGTTGACTGACTTATTCATTTTTTCCCCTTTAGATCCACTACAAAACCTAAAATAAGACTAGCAGTAACCATGATACAACAGAGAGATGCAGAAATAAAGGTCCATCAACTGGAATCTTCTATATAATACGAGGATCCTGTAAGTTAGTCGAAAGTTGGCCATCAACTGCCTTATGTATTTTATTTTCTATTTTGCCTGCCTCAGGACTGAACATTTCTGCACAAAATCTCAGTATGCTCTATAGCCAAACAATTTATTGAAAATATTATTCCTGATCCTGACCATTTTTACCTGAGAGACACTTCACAGGACAGCAAGATTTGCTTAGTAAAGAGCTTCTTGCAGAATAAATTTGTCACCTTACAGAATAAAATACTGGGAGAAGCACCAAGAAAACGCAGATTAAAAATAAATGTTTGGAGAATACCTGTAGGTTTAAATTGGTGTGTATTTTTAAAATTTAGCTGACAAGCAGAGAACATGGGGAAAAATCTAATTGTCTTCTCTGAGGATACTGTCTTTTAAAAACTATCCCTATAGCTTATCCTGTCCTCTGTCTGAACTCATTGCTATAATAAATGCATCACTGTTTCCAATTCAATGGAGGCTGTTAGTATGCATTATAGTTTCCGTTTTCAAGAACAAAATGTCAATTCTTTAGTTTAAATTAAAATCTTAAACAAATTTTCTTCAAGCCTTCACAATAAAAAGTGAAATGTTTTTTTTAATATGTACAATACCTATAAGAACTATACAGCTTATTCAAATAACATTTTTAAACATAGACACTCCCCTTTATGGGTATAGACCAAAAATAATTATATTCGTCAACACAGAAATGATTTAAAGTCCAGGGGCAAAAGAAAAAAAAAGAAAAATTATTCTTGAATAAGTAAAATTTATTTTGGAAGAATTGTTAAAAAATGTTATGCTTCTTACAACAATTGGGTTTTACAGTAGAGACTATAGAATGTAGGATGTATATTTTCATCAATTAGCAAAATACAATCTTGAGAAAATGGTCTTATTTGATGTTACATATTGCAGAAACTCTTGAAGAAATGGATATCATAAATGTCTTGGTTACTTAGCAACCACTGATGCTTGGAGACAAGCTCATTTTTGGCCTTGTGTACATCACTAAGTCTCGCTGGGATTGCAGTGAGTATTATAAATGGAATTCTCCAAACATGTTAGATGAGACATTTTCACCAGTGCATGGTCTGGCACAGCTAAGAGTACTATGTATATTTTGGGGGAACAACTCTTTGTCTTAATGGTGTAATGTCTTACCCTCTCTTATGAGCAACAATGTTTAGACAAAGTATTTCAGAATATAAGATCGAGTCGTGCCATATTTTACAATAGTCAAGAGTAGAAAAATACAGCTTCCATTTTATTTGAACTCTCATTAACCTTTTAATAACCGTGCTGCAGGAGACTGTAGACACCCCACCTCTCATTAACCATGGACAGATGAGAGTTTGCCTATGAACATTAAAATCACTATTCACTGAAGTGATGCTCTTTGGATGACGAGTGATGGTTGATGGCCAAAGTGGTGATTATAGATTCTTTGAAGAATCAAAATAAACTTATTTTTACATGTGTGTGGAAACATCAGCAGCGGTAGCTAAACAACACAGTAATGAGATGTTGCTGTCTGAGAAGGAAGAGAGTCTGGAGAGGCTGCAGGCAATCGCCAGGAAAGATATAAAAGCCCTCAGGTTATTACAGCCTTACCATCCCTTCACGGCCATCGCTGAGTATGCACTTGGGCTCCATGTCTCTTCTGGGCTATCCTGGGGATTGCAATGGCAGTGCCACAGCCTACAGAACTCACTGTTACATCCCAGTGACTCCTTCTGTTGGTTTTTGCTCCAGTGACGTAAGCCCTACCTTTGGAGTGTGCTTACCCAGTAGCTACCAAGGAAATCTCTGGCTCCTGGATAACTGCCAAGAAACTTATGGTGGCATCACAAGCTACGAATCTCCCAGCTGTGAGCCCAAGACCTGCACCACAAGCTGGGACTCATCATACTGCTCTGTGCCCTGCAACTCTCCAGCAGTAGGCAAGGTATGTGTTGCCTGTGAAACTACCAATATCGGACCCAGCCCCAGCGGCGGCCCATGCACTCAGACCAAGGGGTATGTATCCCATTGCTACACACCCAGCCGACGTGCACAGAAAGCCTGCCAGACCCTCAGCAGCGGCTCCCAATGCCTTGGGCAACTTAACTGCTCATCCAAGAGTTTCCCACCTTCATACCACTGCAGACTGGGTAGTTTGGGGTATAGAAGATACCAAAATCTTGGCTTCACACCAAGTGGCTTCTCACCATCCTGTTTTGCGGCCAGCAGCTGCCCATCCCCAAACTATTTAATAAGAAATTGCCAATATTCTCGTTATAGGCCCATACATTCCCAACTGTTGAGCTGTTTTTCTAGAAACTTCCGGTCTCTGAGCTGCATGCCCAGTACCTTCCCTCCTCTGAGGTATTTATGCAGTGGTTGCAGACCTCTGAATTGCTACTGACGATGTATTGCATTTAAAGCTGCTGGGAATTGTTTAATAGAGCAGACTCTGCTAAATAGTCACCTTTTCTAATATTCTGCTGAATTACCTCATGTGTCTAAAGAATCTTGTTAAATTAACCTCAAATATATCTCCAGGACTTATTAACTACAACACCTGCTAGCTTTTTTTTTTTTTTCTGTACCTCCGTTAATGGCCTTTGAGTTGAAGGCTGAAAGTCATGTTACTGTTTCTGAGATGGACTGAGATGGACACACTGAAGAGATTCCACACAACTATCACCAGCTTTCTAATTTTTTGCTGTCACCATCATTTGTCTGCCAATGCAATTACCACCTACCTTTCTTGATGAAGTGGGGCCTGCTTGGTTTGAGTGCTGTTTCCAGCACACCTTTTTCAGATCATTTTGCCTCCCGTCAAGTTTTTTTCAGCTGTCGAACTAGCATCTTGCTAATATGCTAAGAGATAACATTCTCTTAAACATTGAATTGAGCTATTTCATCCTTCCCCTACTGGCTGATCATGGGATGTGCAAGCAGCAATGTTCAACGGGCTCAAAATCAGAAGATCTTCAGCAAATCTTTTCCTTCAAAGAAGCTCCAAAACAGAATTGTCTGACCCTCAGCTTTTGTCTTCAGTGCCTAAGAGAGAGCCTTACAAGCGGTAGAAGCACAAAAATTATTTGTTGAAAGAATGACAAAGTACTCTTATAGATTTGTCATGAGTAGTGATAATCTCTGTTCAGGATTCTACAGTATTTATCCTCTGCTGAATTGTTGCTTTCTGATTCTGGAAAAGGTCCTGATTCATAGTTAATAAACTAATTTCTATTGGTAAAAATGATTTTATTCTTTTATTTTAGAGTCACTAAAGTTTTATCAGTGTTCTGGCCAACATGCATAGCATTGTCAAAGCACTAGTTTCCTGCCATCTAGTTTATATTTGAAATTAAAAATATAAAAAAGGTAGAATGTAAATTCCTAAGACTTTGATTTGTGCTATTTTTAACACGTTAAATGGTATCTATATTAGAGTGATTGTAACTGATATTTACATAGAAAAATTTGGGGAAATTATAACATAAATCAATTCAATAACAATTATATAAAGTATTAAATGTATGTATATTTTCATGCACAATATGTGCACTTATTGATTTTATAGATAAAGTTTGGGTTTTGAAATAGATTTAGTATTGAATCCTCTGAGGAGTGATTTAACCTCTGTAAAGTTCTCCAAAATAAATAGATAGATAGATAGATAGATAGATGATAAATAGATAAAATCATCTAACTTAGGGGTAAAAGTAACATCTATTCTAAAAATTTTTATAATAAAAAAGCAAATCATGTTTAAAGTCAGGTAAAATGGTCTCTGGAGATGGATCTAACTGGAGATTGGCAGGATGGGTAGGATCATTAATATCAATAGTGAGTGACTATAGTTGGAGTACTCATAAAGCATACAAACAGGGTTACCATTTTATTTATATACTTAGTAGGTCTACTACGTATAGGAAAGGCTTAGAGAAGAAATATTTACTGCTTCTGCTTGAACATGTCTGAGGACAATTAAGTCACTCTTCTGTGAGTTCATTCAATTTTCAGAGAATTCTATTTGTTAAAAATATCTTCTTTGTATTGAGAAATATTGAATAGTCCTTAGCAATTATCCATTGACCACATAAGACCAATTTAATTCCTTTAACATAGAACAGGTGTTCAAGTATTTGAAAGTAATTACCATGTGTCCCAGGTGAGTATTCAACTATCCAAACTAAATATACATTGGTTCTCTTTATAAACTTTAATAGAAAATCTATTCTTTGAAGTGTCGATGAGATTCTTTGGGGATATCAAGATTTAAAGATTTTGTTCTCAATAACTAGTCAGAGGACTAAAATCCTAAAACAAACACAATACTACCTCAATCATATAAGTACAATATAAAAGGATCAGAGGAAAGATTTTAACTGGAAAAATGAAAGACTACTTGGTGGAAGAAATGACACTGAAGTATTGTCTGAATGGAAAAGTCAGTGGTATATGAGCATGCAGCATTGGAAAAAGGAGGATGGGGATAATAGAGAAGTTTGAAAAAAAGGTATAGTTCAATTTGACCAGAGGAAAGCAAGCATAAGATCGTCAGTAAAACTAAAAGTGGAGAGGGGAGTGAAATTACTTGGTCATACAATGTGTACATTTTAAATATTCACATATACAGTGGCTCTGTCAATTTCTACTACCACTGTTAATGTGTGTGTGTATATGTATATATGTATGTATGTATATGTGTATGGTGTATGTGTGTGTGTGTATATGTGTATATATGTGTGTGTGTGTGTGTATATGTACACACACACACACACACACACACACATATATATATAGAGAGAGAGAGAGAGAAAGAATAAAAAACTACAAAAATACAGCCTCAGATGTGTTAGCTTTGAAAGAGTTTTAGGAAGGGTAGTTAATAATTCTCAAAGTGATCTCTTAAATTTAACAGTTCTAATTTGAATCCCCAAGTCATTAAAAAAATAAAAGCAAAGCAAAATAGCAGTACTGAGAAAGAAACTTGGCCCCACCCTATGACCTTTTAGAATCTATAATCAACAACCTCTTTTATGCTACTCAATGAAAATTGTGAACAGCAAAGGGAATAGGCATCAGTCCTCTATAGCACATTGTCTTCTAAAAATCATAGAAAATGAAGATTCATATATGTCTGTCCTATTCAGTTTTAATAGACACAAATATGCTGAATACGTAGCAGACTCTGTCCATAGCATCAATGCAGATAATGTGTAAATTTCAAAATTTAAAAAATTTTACAAAAGGTCTAGCAGAGGTCTATTGGAATTTGCCCTTAAAAATACACAAATGAATCATTTCTTTTCCACGCATTTCGCTGCACAGCTCACCAGCACTTTCTGCCTCCTAAATAAAAAGAAACCATCAATTTTTCCTTTTTCAAAAATAAAACCTACTGATAGATTTCAATATTACTTTCTAGAGCTGTGAAACATTTGCAACTTCAAATATAAAGTCAAGTTTTTTTACACTTATCTCTTCTTTTATACATAGCAGAGAAAGGAATACAATGAATTTGCATGTACGGCTAATATCTTAAATATTATAAATCAAACAAAACTTAACCCTGGAATTTATTTAATGCATGATCTACTAATGGATGATTAAAGTCTCTATTTTAATTCATATGTTTAAAAGTTTATGTTTAGATGACTAACAATTCACTTTATGATAAAGTTTCAAATAGTTGATAAAGCTACTACATTTGGCATGCTATCAAAGGCCTAAATATAATTGCATAATTTTCATGTTTTATTTTCTACCTCGAAACTATATTATTAGCTAATATCTTTTTGAATCCTTCTTTCATCTACCATATTAATGTAAAAATTAATAGATTTTTAAACTTTTGTTTCATTGAGGTTTTTTAATTGTGTCTTTTCTTTTGAGTTCTGCACAAAATATCTGTCAAAGTTCTCAATATACAGTTAGTGTACTACACATGATTGGCTTAAGGAAAATGGGTGTTATCATACCAGGAGGTATGCATAGTGGTCTCACCTGACAGTTCAATTAACCATACCATCACTTTCAATATCGTGAGCAAAAGTTTTAAAACCATGAAACTCTACGTTTATTATAACCACCAACACTATACTGTCCATGCCAAAATTTCCACGTACACCGGGGCCTGCTGAAATTATAGTTCCTAGATTCACTTTAGAAGTAAATCAGAGTTTAAGTGAGTCCTGATCGGATGTGTGTACATGCTATCTCAGAGCTGATAAAATGATCTCTCCGACTGTGCTCACTGTGCTTATTTTATTTGTCTGTTATTTTAATGTGACTGTCAATGGGGACTCAGTAAATCATGAGCTGAATATCGCTGACAGATCAGAGGAGAACGGAAGCTGAGATTTCACCTTTGTTTTCCATGCTTTATAGTCTGGAGTCCTGAATACTTCGGATGATGCTATTGTTGACTGCTCGCATTCCAAGGCCTCAGATATTTAAAGAGAATATTATTCAGAAGTGTGAAGTAATTCTCTTAATTAAAGAAATATATACACATGACCTCCAAATTTATATTTAGATTCTGTTACATAAAAGAATGGTATTAAAGTTTCTTCATCTAAAGAGCAAGGATTCTAAATCCAGATTTTTTTTTTCAAAACAAGAAAGAATAAAGATGTTAGTCCCGAATTCTTTCTTTTGAGAAATAATTATGATAAAGGTTATTATTATTGGCATTATCTTTACTTTTTACTGTGAACCATTTCTCATCTGGAGTATGAGCACTGAGAATTAAAAATTAAAAATGATACTACCACAGAATCTGCTCTTTCTTACCAATCTACATATTTTCTTAGTCATCTCTACTAAGTAATAGGCTTTTTTGAGCTCTTTTTTCTCCTCAGATTGAGGAACATATTGGATCTCTACTTGGTTCTACAAAAATGGGGTGCCATATAAATCTTGAGTCACTCAGGAATATTTATTGGTCAACAGACTTAAAGAAATATAGTAAATGCTTTCTTGATCATGCATTAATTTTGAGTGGCATCATAATTTGCAAACCATGAGTGTAGCAGAGTGTAGCAGAAGAACTTGAGTTTTAACACTGAATCTGTCACTTATAAGTTGTGCAGCTTAATGTGTCCCTTAACCCTTTGGGCCTTTTTAAAGTGAGGGGCTTTCTGAGAATTCAGTGACATAATACATAAAACACACTGACACCATGCCTAGGAACAGTGATTGACAAATGGCAGTGATTTTTATTACTAAAAAAGCAAAGAAAGCCTCTGAATCGCCAAAAGTACATAGAGGTTTTTTTTTTTTTTTTTTGCAGATGCTGTGATTGAGAACCAGAATCAAAGATTCCAGAACTAGTCAATTGGGAAGCTAGAACCAGACTCCAGATTCCCCTTCCCTTTGTTTCAGTCCAGCACTGTCTTTTCCTCACTAGTTCTTGTGGGGAGTGGATTTCCCCTAAATACCCTTCTGATCACTCTTTAATTTCCTACTTCCTCAATCTCTGGGGAGATGCAGTAACCTTTATGATCGATAAATGTGGGAAGAATACCTGAGCGTATGCTTTTCAGCTTTGACCTTCCCTCTCCGAGAAGTTCCTCTTCCTTTGCGTACAAACCGCCCAGGGTGTGCGTGGTCTCACTGCCTTCTCCATTGTGGGAAATGTCTCCTGGGCCTGTGCCACCCTGATGTGGATAAGTCTGTCCCACTGTAAGGTTCAGTGCTATTATGGCCGTTTCCTTGAACAGACCTAACTGTACAACATGACTTCTTCCAGTGATACAGATGATACGTGTGTTCTTGGCCTGCAATTTATGGCAATTTCACTTTTTAAGTGTGCAGGACCCATTTGGAACAAGGAATAGCTCTTGAACTTCAACATAAAGCTTTCCAAAATTGGTCACACAACTTATTACTTAAGGGAAGATAATCTAAATCCTAAGAAATAACTCATTAGTGAAGATAATGTACTATGAAATAGTACAACCAGGATACAATGACTTCAAACAAAGTTCATCATTCTGTAAAGTAAATCAGATGACAATGATCCCTTCCATTATGGCTTTGTCCCATCATGGTTATCATATTTAGGAAGCAAATCAAACTTGAAATTGGAAAATATTTACTTGATAGAATACAAAAATACCCTTATATTTTCAGACACAATGTTATGGGTAGAAGCAATAGTTGATAAGATAAGAAGTATATGAAGAGAGTATAAACTTTTGAAAACAAATAAAATTATTATAAACTTCCCAGCACTGGCACTTCAACATCAGATTATGTCATTTATACTTCATTTGATGTCTGAAGTGAAGAAACCAAAGGAAAGAAGCCAAGAACAAGTCTCCAGCATATATAACCTTTTGTTCTAGGCTGGGACATTATCTTGAGGAACTAAATCATATGACTTTACATACTGTAACACAGAGCAAGGCAGTACATGGTAATAAATCAAATGGGATAATACTTGTGAAAGAAAAATACTTAAAAATTGGATCCAAAACAGAAGTAGAAATCTTTGGAGAGAACTTAGATCTTGTGTTCTTGATATAAATTTGAGGGAACTGATGATAGTATAGGATAGAAATAGACACATTTTTAAAGAAAAAGACTTATTCAAGTCAACAGAACTTTTAATATTTGGCTTGGAACACACAGTCTGTGCCACCACCATCAACAGTGAGAGAAGTGGGTGGGGAGGCAGGAAAGGAGAGTGGGAAGGGACAGAAATGGAAGAGGGTGGGTGAAAAAATGAAGACAAGAGAAAAGATAGAAAAATAAATAAGAGAAAGAAAGGGGAATGTTTAATTTTTTACAGGAACCCTCCTTTCTGCCTTCATGTGAGAATTATTAACTTGGGCATCCTAATAAATTAGAGAGGACCTCAAACTCAAAACCAATAAATCTTATATTGCCTCGGGCCTCTTTGCCATGGTGGGCCACATCTGAAACCTGGAATTTCATATTCTGCAAACTTATTAATGTGGGTCACAAATAAAGGTTGAATCCCTACTAAAGCCAATGAAGTCTTTGAAAATTTTTCTGAAAACAGAAAAAGGCAATAACTATGCTAACTTTATGAATACTTGTGAATAAATATGTGAGTTTGTAGCTATGTGTATATACATACCAATATATTCCTTTTTATCACGATTCTCCAACTTGTGTATGAATCTGGAAGCCATAATTCTACTGCTTTTAAATATATATATATTTACCACTTCCTCTATTTTAATTATCCGTTTAACACTTGAGCACAATAATCATAAAATGTATGTTATCGCTGTAACTTAGAAAACTGTTGATAAAGAAGAGAGAACTTAGCTAGAAGACATTTTCCTTTTCTTCTTGTCTCTTTTGAAATATAGGCAATGTAGGTTTTAAGCATAAGAGTACAACCCAGCTTGAGGCACAGACAATTTACATTTCTCATTGCTTTCAGGTAAAATATAGTGCTGTTATAAAATATTAATAGAAACATAATATAAAAGCACAAAGATTCCACTCAGCTGGTATGACAACTCTAGTTGATAGAAATAGTAGTGCTGGTTTTCAAGGGAGCTACTTTATTCATTTCAGAAGAAGCATAAACTCATTAGTCTAAAAAGCTTCTAACCAACCAGAATGTAAAGGCACCGTAAAGGCGGACTCAAGCACAGCTAAACAAAAGTGGAGCAGAAACTCATATACACAATTTCTGGGAGAAATACTCCTGGAAGCACATGATGAAACAAGGATTTTAGAGGATGATAGTTAAACCAGCCCAAATCCTTCTCTAATCTAAATAGGGAACCCTATTTCATTCTTGTGATTCCAATGCAATCCTATGTCCTATGCTAATCAAGAACACAAGCAGATCTTCATCCTAGTCTCAAGCCCTGAAGACTACAAAACAATATTTCATTCAATCAATGCCTGTTTACCAAGTTTTGTAATTTTATTCTATACATGAAGATGTGCAGGTATTTGCATTGTCTCCTTGTAAGGAACTTGAGAAATGTCAATACAACTTGTTTTAAAATAAACTGTTAAAGGCAGTTTATTTTCGTGATTACTGTCTGAAAAGGAGGAAGTATGAACGAACAACGTTTTTAGAGATTGTGAGTTGATTTTAAAATGTCTGTGCCTCATCATGTGATGGTTCTTATTTATTTTGCATCCTGCAAGGAAACATGAAACCAAAAAGCAATTCCAGCAGTCATTTATGTTCCTGATACAAATTACACACACACACACCCACCCACAGACACACACACACACACATTTTGAATTGAAAGGTCCTTCAAATTTTCTGTATAAAATCTAAGGGGCATTTGGATGGGTGCCTGGGAAAGCATGCATGTTTGTAGGAAGTGGACAGACTGTGGTCTGTCACCACAGCAAAGTCAAACAGACGACTGAGGACACAGGAAAGAGCACATGGTCATCCAAGAGAACTGGACTTGGCATCCGGAGACCATTCTCCGGTTCTGATTTTGTCATTAAATAGTCGTGTGATTAGGAGAAAAACACATTTTCTCTCTGGACCTCAGTATCCTTACCAATAAAATAAGGAAGTTGAATTTAATGAACCCTTACACTCCTAAGATATGATGATTTTATCAACTGCAATTCTCGCTGTTTAGTGTTTGGCTCTGCTAGCGTTAGGTAGACAAACTCTGTTTCATAACGATACAGTCGTTCCTCAGTATCTGAAGGGAATTGGTTCCAAGACCTCCCCCAGATACCACAATCCACAGATGCTCAAGTCTCTCATATGAAATGGCATAGTATTAGCATATAACCTAGGCACAAGCTCCTGTATACTTTAAATTATCTCTAGATTACTTATAATACCTAATACAATATAAAGCCTCTGAATAACTGTTATACTGTATTGTTTAGATAATAATGACAAGAAAAGGTCTGTAAATGTTCAGTATAGACGCAACCACTGTAGGCCAACTACACAGTACACATTGGCAACAACGTAACTTTTTTTTCCCCCAAATACTTTACTTCCAGAATTTGTTGCATCATGAACCCGGAACCTGCAGATACGAAGGCTGACTGTATACCCTGTGTTAAAATCTTTTATGGTGTTTGACTAGGCTTCCTTCTGTATGTTTCCTTCCCACAGTGATAATCAGGATTCATTCAAGCCTAGCCAATGTGTTTTAATGAAACAGGCATGTTTTAATTACATGTGGCAAATAAACCATTAAATCATGAAAGATGCATTTAGTTCTGGGACACCCTAATTATTAAATTGCCAAGAATTACCAGTGGAAGCTTGACACCTAACTTACATATTTCCTTATGTTTTTCAGCTAATGCTAGTTTACGCTTGAAGGGAAGGGAAGCAAAGAAAGAGCCAGAGGAGATTTGAATTTCCAACATGAGCTAATTTTCTGAGAAGGAGCTGCAAATTGTGGTCTTTTAACTCAGAAACTCCACCCCTCTTGTAAAACATGTACACTAAGTAAGTACCTAGTAAAACCTGCCTCGGCCCCCAGGCCAGGTTGTTACAAGGCTTTTCACTAAGCGCCAATCCCTGATGGCCCAGGGATCAGATTTCACAACTGCAGACACTATTGTCATAATAAAAGTAATAATAAGGTACACACTACTGTTGACCATTTATTCTCTGCAACTTATTAACCTTTCAAAAGAGTAAAATAATAAAAAAGTCTGACATATTTTCACAAGCAACACATTAACTTGGGTGCAATTGGGCTGGAATCTGAACTGCTTTCAACAGGTAGTGAAAAACATTGCTAATTCATACATTCTTTCCTCATGTGAAGGAAGATCCAGAGATATTATCTGTTTATCTTTGAGAGCATAAAGTAAAAGGCAAAATACAAAGAAAGGACAGATGTGCTGATAGATGCAATCATCATACTTAGAAACTCAAGGAATGCTGAAGATGACTATCAGTGGGTACCAGAGGATAACCCGATTACAGCGGCAGACAGGGGAGCAGAGGAAGACACCAAGAATAGTTTACCTTCAAATGTTGCAATGATTTATTGGCTAAGAAGCAACATGGATAATTTTTACTTAGTTTCTGAATGTGTGAGTTTCGCATGCAACTCATGCAATAAATGATATTTCAACATAAAGAACAAGCCAATGTTTCTTTTTTTCCCCTCTCTCTAGATGTATTCTTACCTGGAGGCAACATTAGCTATAAAATAATGTATCTGAGAAATAATTTTTACTAGTGCATGACTGCTTTAAGCTAAGTTCTCAGCAATCAGATCTCATTGCCAAGATCCCTGCTTTTGACCCTTGCTCTAATTGCAGACACAAACATTGTGCAATGAATATGCTTGTTTTTTAGGCATTTTACTTCTAGAAGAGTTGCTGAGTACCACTCTGTTGATGCGATTAACTGATTTAACAAATGAACAATGCTGACATGTTCCAGATTTCATTTGGATATTGAATTCATTTTTATCTATCAACTATAGACATAGAATGGTTGAAGAATGACCACTTGGGAGTTTTTCTTTTTTTGAAATGTATAAGGAGTGACTGGTATTTTGATGATTGTTTGGGGCCCATGCAGAAATAATCTAGGAAAAAGGTTAAACAAGTATTAGAGGACTGAAAAGGCAAAGGGAAATATTAGGCTGACAGGATCAGTGATGGCAAGAAACAGCCCTTGGGTTGTGGGACAAAAAGAGATTGGAATCCTTAGAACCTAGTAGCTCTAGCTGAGTGGGACAGCCCTCTGAAGAGGGACATTTGTCCCGGTGGAACTTGGAGGACCCTGTGGATCTGGAAACCAGACGTCTGAGGAGGAGACACTGTTGCTCAGCAGTGTTTGTCTCTCTGGAGGAAGGGGGAGATGGGATTCGGTGGGGCTAGTTCTTCAATTCAGGGGTTGGAAGGGGGAGACTGGAATCAATTGTCATTGCTAGGGAGAGGAAAGTCAGGAGATTTTCCTTAACTGAATTCTTGTCACATGGAGGTAAACACCAAGAACTGAGGGACAGTAATTTTCCACATCCCCTTACCTCACTAGACAGTAAATTCTGTGGTGATGGTGACAAAATCTGAATGAGTTGAGAGGATTAAGTGCCATCAAATTTTCAATATTTGGCAATTAATAATACCTTAAAAAAAACACTTGTTGAATGAGTTGAGGTCATTAATTCTTACTTAGATGGAAATTTATACTTAGAAAACTTAAATTCAAATCTTGGCCTGATACTAACTAGCAGTGCTACTTTTGACAAGTCATTTGACATCTCCAGACTTCAAACACACAACTGTCAGATGGAGTTATAAGTCTAACTGTAAATTTAGGTCCATTCCAATTCTATAATTCTATGACTCTTCTCTATTATTAGCGCTGTGGATAACCTATGGCCGATTTTGTTATCATGAAACTTAGAGCATAAGCAAATACTAAAACAGATATGTTTAATGGATAACCAGAGACAGGTGGGCTGATTCTATGTCTAGGGTTATCTATCCTTCCTTATCTAGTCTTTTAGTATTTTATTCTTTATAAAGATAGTACCAGAGATTAGAAAACAGTACTATTAACCTAGATCCTGCCATCCGGGTATCCTCTTTGCGCTTTACTTATGTATTAGAAGCCCAGTGCAGTCTCTTGGTAGAGCTATATGATAACCAACATGGAATTCAATAAATGAGTATGATAATGCAGGGAGGTTGTCATAGGAGTCAGTGCCGATTAGATGACAGCATAAAAAAGAGACGGGACAGCTGAACTCCCCCCAAACCTTGTAAACAACTCTCTGTGGGAATTAATGGAAGCCACAAAAACTCTCAGACACTTAGGTTTCTCATTTCTAAAACGAGAGATTAGAGTAAAGCTCTACATTCTCTTTCAAGTCCAACACTCAACAATTCAGGCTAATGCTCGAAAAAATTCATTATATTTATATACCTAAAGTTGTGTCAGCAGAAATATAAATTTTACACCTTGAGATTTTTTTTTCCTCTGATTTGATAGAGAAAAATAAAAGGACAGAAGTTCTACTGTTGTTAGGATTGGCTGGAAGTTAAATTTATAGAGAGCCCATTTTCAGGGCAATTTGACATTAGCTGTTAAAATTAAGAAAATGCAGAGCCTTTGTCAGCATTCCCACACTTGGGTGCAATATGGAGTAGTCACCTAGGTACAGTCTCTGGTACTGAACTGCCAGGGCTTCGGTTAGGCTTTCTACCCCTTGGTCTTGCACATTGTATTTTATTTTTTTAGCCTCTCCATGATCAGTTTCCTCATTTATAAACTAGGGATTTCAAAAATGTCAACTCTGTTAAGTGATTGAAAGGGCTAAATCAGTTAATACACATGTTTTAAAGAACTTATAAATGTACCAAGCATAAAATAGCCACTTAGTAAATGTTAGCTATTTTGTTATCGATGAATATGTGAACAGGTTCACAAAATACATGTCTAAAGATTTTCATTCAACAGTGCCTTTAAGGCAAATACTAATAAATCAGCTAACGTAGTATTAGTAGTTGGATTAAGATAGGAGGATAAGAGAAGATGGATAACTAATATGTGATGCCAACTCTCTCAAAGCCAACCATGGGGTCATATCTGGTGTGAGAAAAGGATGGGAATTCCAATAAAAAAAATTATATAGAAACTCTGAGAAACACCTGGGAATAAAAGATGATTCTTTCCTTGATAAGAAAATGGTGATAAAAAATAGACAGATAAAAGAGTTAGGAGACATTGATTTATTTCTGCCCTGATTTAATACTAAATATCCTGGAAGGATCATTGTCTACCCCATGACAAAAAAGTATACATCAACATTAGCCCAGTACCTTCACGAAATTGGGGTGGAAGGTAGATAAATGAAATTCAACAAGAGAGGGTCTTGAAAGGACCAATAATAAAATATGCCATGAACTAAAAAATATAATTTTTCAACTTTCTGCTCTATGAAATAATAAAATGATAAAGTAATTAATTTATAATACAGCCATACTATAGAATAACAGGCCTCAGTGATGAGAATATGGGAGGTTCATGCATAACAACAAGGAATGATCTTTGAGACATATTGTTAACAGAAAAAAAAGTGGCAGAAGAGTGTAGACAATGCACTTTATATGTGAAGAAAAAGGAAAAGGAAAAAACTCTAATAATTATAATTTTCTAAATATTCATATATATATGTATAAAAGTGTATAGAAAAAGTTCTGGAAGGATATGCAGCAAACCAGAATAGTGTTTACTTCTGGGAATTAGGGATTTGAGGAGAAGTACATGTAGTGGGAGGTGTGAAGATGTGGGGTATTAATTTATCTGTCTTTATCAGTGTGTGTGAATTTATTTCAATGCAAATGCCTTCTTGAATTATTTATACAATAAAATACATTTCTAAGGAATGATTTTAAATAAAAATCTCAGTTTCCTATGGAATTGAGCTTGAGTTGGTGTGTTTATTCTTCTTTTAGACTTCAGTTAATGAAGAAGTTGATTCATTAAGCACATTCTCTGAGCCACTGCAAGTTTCAGCTGATTGTGCAAATAGGTCACATTCTGCTCAGGGCTCCAGGGACATGGGCTTTAAATATATATATTGCCTCTTAAATTTTCAAATTATAACTTGTTAAATAAAGCCTGAAAGAGATTAGGAATCACGTTAATCAATGCTAAATGTATGTAGATCTGTCTTGCTGGTGATTTTTCTGAAGAAAAACATAATCGAAAAGTGAATTCATATGGCCTTCAACCTTCTATCTCTCCGTTTTATTAAGCACCTACAGTTGGCATCACAGGCAGACTATGACATCTCCCATCACAGAGTGGGTAACGCTTACACTGCCATAGCAGATCAATATCTGATATCTCAAAGTGCTGCCTATATCCTGGTTACCCTAGAGCTTCATTGTAGACATTGGCTGAGATCTCTGGGGTTAAGTTCTAACAATACCTTTCCCCCTCTGCCAGTATTCAAAATCTAAGGCAGAGAGAGTATCCAAATCAGAGCCAGTAGACACTTAAATTTATTTAAGAAGCTGAAGTATCTGGAAAAAAACTCATTAACCACCAAATTTAAAAGGCCTTGGTTACCTACTTCTAATGAAAAGGACAATTCTAATGTCAGTAAACCATTTATTTATGCTGTGTGTTGATTTACTGACAGGAAACTTTGGCAATAAATTATTCATTTTTTTTTCTGACAAATTATAGGAAGGGAGTTGATGAGTCTTTTCCTTGCTAAATTATTTCTTTTATAGACTTTCAAGAAGTTAATAAGGTAGACTCATCTTTTTAAAACTTAATAAATAATTCTGTAAAATATCTTAAGTTAATTCACAGTTGTGTCTTAAGTATGACGGCAAAGAAATAATCGGCAGATGGTAGAAGTATGTAGGCCTTATACATAGAGAAGAAAAAATGAGAGTTACTATATATAACAAATATTGCTCAGATTAAACCCAAGACTGCAACACAGAATTTATACATTATTTGCTTGTTCATTTGTTAGTTTTCTTCTGTATTTCTAGAACTCAGAAAAATACATTTGCTTTTAGACAACTTTGCCTTGAAAACTCAAAGCCTTCCATTTATCTGTTCCTTGACCTGGTTTCTTTAGTTTTCCTTTCTTGAACAAATATTTACTGCATACATATATTATATCAGGCATAACAGGATGTGAGCTGAACGAGGCAGAAGCCTATCATAACTGATAATACATCATCATATCATTTCTCTTCACATCACCCAACTGGTCAGAGCGGATATGGCCCTCATGTTAGTTCAGTACTATAAACATAAAAATAATATAGACAAAGGTCAAATTTTTGAGATATGAAGACCTCCAAAATCTTAACTTTCCTTCAAATATTTTTTCAGACAGAGATACGAGGCCCTTAACATACACACTCTCTCTTTCTCTCTCACTTCTCTCTCTCAGAAAACTCTTCTTTTGTTTGAATTCAATAAATATCTGTTAAGATCTACTTTGCACACAAGTCTATGGATGTTACAAGGATTATTTGAACCAGATCTTTGCTTTCTAGGAGCAATCTCAGCCAACTGATACACATGTGTTTTAGACTTTTATGAAAAGCATAGAGAACCATTTATTTTTGAGGTATAAATTATTCAGGAATCCTTTGCCTTGATTCACGGTCTTTTCCTCGTAATCTTGTACAATGTTCTGTATTTTTCCCCTAAGTATCACAGTTAGAAAGTCTTTGAGAGTTTTAATGATTTGCCTAGAGTTTGGACTGAAAGCAAAAACAAGTTAGAACATCATGAAAACGTACCTTCCACTGTCATGTTTCTCTGTCTCTCTTTGTTCATGGAGCTTTCTCAGAATGGTTTCCCATTCCCACTTTTCCTTACTCTGTTTTTTTTTCCTGTCTTTTAAATTCTGTTTGTTGTCCAAAGACAATCAGAATAAATTTTTTCTTTCTATATGCTTCCATATCAAAAAGTCAGTGCATGGTAGTGGAGTCACTGAAATGAGAAATAGCTAAGTTGAAATTGTGGCTCTCTGACTGATCGTGTGAATTTCAGCATGTTCCCTAACCTCTCTAAACTTTAGTTTGTTTTCATGAAAAATGTGGTCAATAATACCTACCTGGAAGAGTTCTTGTAAGGTTTAGAAATTGAATGCTCAGGCAGATTAGTCATTTAAAATTTTAGTAATTGCTTTTACCTAGGTTTTGATCAGCTCCATATATTATTCTGCCTCGTATTCTAGCTCTTTGTAGGTCCACCTCCATCACTACTGAAACACCCTTGAAATTAAGGATTATCTTTTTCACTTGTTTAATCTTCATAGTCATTAAGATTCATACTTTGTACCTTCAAACATACTTGTAGATGGGTTGTGAAAGGTATCATCAAATTCTGTCTTTAACTAGAAAGACTAAGTAACAAACATAAAAATAAGAAAACTCTATTACAGATTTAGTTTTTTAAATGTTTGTGGAATTTCTGCTCTCTTTAAAGTACACATAAAGCATTATTGGGATATATAATTAAATCAGATGTAGATCATGTATATGCATTCTGAGCCAGAATTTGAAAGATCTAGACACTTGCATAAATTATTCCAATAAAAAGAAAGCTATGAATGCTGTGGTAGAGGACTCATTAAGTACTGGTGTGAGAGAGAAAAAAGCGTTAACTCTATATTGGAAATTTCAGATGACAGCTTAAAAAAAAAACAAATACAAATGTTTACTAAATATTTACTTAAGCCAAATACTGAAACCGTCGTAAATTGTATATGTACTGCATGCCAAACATTTTTTATTTAATATCTAATTAATTCTACATCATGATCCTATGACATAGCTACCATGATTCTTATTTTATAGATGAAGATATTGAAATTAATTGCTTAAGCTCATCATATTTTTTGAGTGGCCACATGAAATCATATCGACCAAGAATAGAACAAAGAACTTAGAGAAAAGAAACCTAAGTTGCCTTGGGGTTTACTTGTATTCTGTTTAGTCCAGAGTGACTCAGGTTAGAAGAATCCTTAGCCAGATCTCTAGTCTGTAAGGATGCTAACTATGTATTTGAGACTTAACTTGATATTATTGTTTTCCACTTGTGTTGCCTTTGTATACTCTTCAAAAATAAAATAATAGTTGAGGATTTAGTGGTTTATAATATGGGAACTTTATCATGTTCAGTGGACACACTACTGTTTAGAGATGTGATCAGGGTAACAGCAAAGCAACTGGACTATCATTATTCATTCAGCCATGACACTTGTCATTGATAAGGATACTGAAGAATGGAATAGCCTCGGTTGCTTAAAAAAGTTAGCACTGTCTTTCCAAATCCACAGTAGAGCAAACAATATCGAAGTTCTTCTCTCTCATCCCACCCCTTTTTTATTTGGCTTCCCTGAGCTTACTTCTGAATACTAACTATAAATGAAATAAATTAATCATATACCTTCATATCTCTTTCCAAAAATCTTAGCATCCATATAAGTTTTTTTTTTTTTTTATGGTAGAAGTCAGCCATCAATCTCCACATTTGATTTTTTAACTCATCGTAAAAATAAATAAATAAAATAATAATAATAATAATAATAATAATAATAATAATTTATGTCCTCAAAATTGTGATTCAAAAGCATGTTTGGACAGATCAGAGTAATTTGCTTATTGCTATGTGTCAAAAATCTACTTCACTCAGGTGCTATGAACCAGAGAGCATTTTATTTCAGACAAGCCAAATGCTTGGTCTTGAGAAGATGACTTTTAAACATGTCTTAATATTTATCATTTATTTATAACTATTTGAATACTCACCACAATAAGGTGGAAACAATAATTCTTATTCTAATACCTCCTTTTCTCAGCTCTGCATCCCAAAGCTAAACCAATGAAGCAAGCAACTTGAATAATCAATGTTAAACTGTTTCTAAGCATTAGCTTATTAAGAAAGAAGGGAAATAAGGGTGCGAGCACATGCACATGTGTTTGGGACTTAAATTGATATGAAATATGTGTAAAGGAATAATAAAAGAATGATGCCAGTAAGTCTATTTCCATTTAACTTTAAAACTATGGATTCCCCCATTGCTATAATTTGAATAATTATGCTCAACTACTCATAAAATCATGAAACTAACTGTAGAACTTAATTCAGCTCTCTAATGATTTAATAAATTAAATTAGTTTGTTTTTCCTAAATAAAATTTCTCATAGTATATCATCTCCTTTTGGAGATTAGCTACCGTTAGAGAATACTGCTAAAATAGATGTTTAGTGTCTCATAAAAATACATTTGAACAAAAATAAATAAAAAATGCTGGAAAACAGGGCCGTTGTACTATATATATGACAAGGCATACATATACCTAATAAATATTCTTAAATGTGTTTATTTAAATAAAAATGGAAAGCCTTCATTTATTTTCTATAGCTGTCATTTTCATAAGACTTCAATCTGTCAATAATGTTCAAGCTCAATAATGTCCATTCCTTTTGTGCTGTCTTAAATCATAAATATTATTTACAAATATTTTATGCATTAAATGCTCATCAACTTCCAAGATATAAAAATATATATATATATATTTGTTTTAGTTTTTAGAAGGTAAACTTAGATAATATAAATCTCTATTCTCTGAAATAATTGGGGATCTTAGTATCATAATACTAAGACACTATATATATGTATATATTACGTATTCCCTGAACGACCAACTATATACTTTATATGTTTGTTTTAGTCATTGTTAATTTGCTTAAAAGAAAATCCCGTGAGACATTTAAAATAAAAACCATTCAGGCTTGACTAATATTTTCCTGCAGGCCCCTACCTCCAACAGCTGAAAAACAGGCCTAAATCTTCATATTCTGAATATCTGAAAATGCTGCCCAGGTAGTCACCACGAGGCAGAAAGCATTCTTCTTTTCAATCGTCAACTACCCCACCCCCACTGCAAAGCTTCACACCGGCTTTGAGCAAACAGCAGATTTTCTCTGCCCACAATAAGCTAGGCCAAACTCTTGGAAACAGAAACATACTTGGTTATGTGTTATTTTCAGTGCTACCAGTCTCAAGCTCAGAAGGCTAATAACTGCCCCCTGGTGGTAAAATGTGCCTGCCTTTAGGAAAGCAAAGGTTTGGCTAACTTCCTTGGAGAGGTGAAAAATACCTTCCTTCCTTAAAGAGATTACGGTCACAATAACAAAGTATGTTGCAATTTCTCAGTAAGCCGTCCTGATATTTTAACTTCTCAGTTACTCTCTCTGCTTGGCCTTTTAACTTTAAATTCTGATTCGGTTATTATTCTGATTCCCTTCTTACACAGCTCAGCTGGGTCAGGTTTGGCAGCAAATATGCTTGGGGAAGGGCAATCCTGAAGGCATGTCAGACATGCCTCCTGGGTACCAAACGCTAAGATTAAATCCTATTTTTCTGAATTCTAAACTTCAAAGTGTTGTGGCATTAAGAAACATGCAAAAAAAGAAAAGTTAGTTAGATGTTTCCAACAATCCTCAAGCTATATTCAGGGCCCTGCCATCTAAAACTTCCAGGCGACACCTAAATAATTCTAAATGGCTTCGATCTTCTTTTCTAAGGTGATGAATTGGAAGGAAAAAAGTATCATATCAAGCAGTGGTTCTCAAATACACGGATTTTACACCTCTGGGGACATTTAGCAATGCCTGGAGACATTTTTTTTTCCACATCTTGTGGGTGGTAGAGGTGTTTAAAGTCACTAGTTTCTAGTGAAAAGAGACTGGGGATATTGCTGAGCATCTTACAGTGCACAGGAAAGCCCCCCACCCTCATCCCAAGAAATGATACATTTCCAAATATCACTTTTTCCAAGGTTGGAAAACCCTGCTATAGACGACGTTCAGAGCTTCTTGAATCAATCAGACTGGGTTCATATTTTAAATCTGTTATTAGGTTCCCTAAAATGTAAATGTCCTTATAAAATAAGAGCAATAAGAATTCTTATAATATAAAATCCTTATAATATAAAATAAGAGTAATAAGAATTCTTACTTTTGGGTTATGGGATGGCTAAATGAGATAATCCATACAAAGCATTTATCACAGTGTCCCTAGAATAAATATTCAACCTGTATGTTATTATCACCATTTTTATTACCAATTTTTAATTCAAGAGGAAAAAGGAAATTTTCAAGTTAAAATGGGCGAAAAATATTTTTAGGAATACTATAAAGATATACATTTTATATACCAAAAGCTTATGTACAATTTTAAACATCTTGCATTAGAAGCAGGAGCTTGCTTGCATTGCCATTCATTTGTACAATTATCTGGCTTCAGCACAGTCTCTCACAACTGAAAATTGTCCTTAAGCCAAGCAAAGGAATGACTCAGTGTATTTGCAAACCAGTCTCTGCAAAATAGTTACCGACTATTAGCAAATATATCATTTCTCTCCTGTCTCAGCTCTGCTTGGTAAAAAGTCTATATGTACTCTTCGAGCTGTTGGAAAAACTTCATCCACTGTTGCTACAGATGTTGTCTCTTTTGAGATATCTTATGTCTGTGCCAAATTTGCTATCTTTTGGTGCTCAAAATGTCCCTGATGGCTATGGGTGCAGAATAGAGCAGGATTCTTCCCCACTACTGGTCCACCTTTTGTCACGGGCACCCAAGCATCTCACAGAGGCTACCATGAGAGTAATCTCTCTAATGTCCTCTCTCTAGTCCGCATTTCTCACAAGCAAAGTCTTGTGTGCTTGAAAAAAGTTTCTCTTCATAATAAGAAGAAATAATTCAGACATAGCTTTGCATCTACACCCCTTTCAAAAATCTCTCCTTAGCAATGTCACATATGAATAAAATAATAATTCTAGAGATATTGTCTGATTAAACATAAGAACTTACATTCTCAGAAAGCAAAAAAAAAACCAAAAAACTTTATTTTTACCTTTATTTTTACTATGAACTGCCAAGAAGGTAATAGAAACTTGCTTTATATTTTTGTATCTGAAGGACTTTTCCTGGTGAATTATATAACATGAAAACACAGACTGCTCTTAAAACATATTAAAGTCAATGTGTCTGAGGACAGAAAATTGATTATAGTTCCTCTCCTCTCTCTCTACCCTTCCCCAGTGTCACCAAATGTCAGAGCCTGATTAGCTAGAACATCTTCTTAGGTACAGTATTTATTCAGAAAACATTCATAGATTTTGTGTGTTGTCCTCGCTTTTGACAGGGTGGCAGAAATATCCTACTCCATATTAGTTTATAACTCCTGCTGATGGAAAGATGGGATTGGAGAATTCTTCATAGAACAAGTCTTGCAGAGTAAAGAACACTGAACTGGAATGCGTCCTGTAGTCTATTGAGTTCTAGGTTTAGATATATGGAAAGTGAAGTAAAAGAAATGAGGTGACATAAACAGGGCCCACAGGGAGGGGGTAGTGACTCAGTAATGCCATTCGAGGTCTCCTGTACTGTGCTGCCTCCTCTGCTGGAGACAAGGGAGGTGTGAGTTACTGGATGAAAAGTGACAACAACTACAACAACAACAACAAAAACAAGCAAAAAAAAAAAAAAAACTATGTTATAAACTGGCTTGTTTAAGAAAAAAGTTTATTACATGGACCTTGAACGCACCATTATAGAGACTGGATCATAAACACATACCATCTGGGTTATTAATGTAAGTACATACCTGCTAATTTAGTCATAAAACTTAAGTTTAAAAAAGATTTTAAAGGTTATACATTCACCCTCTATTATCCAGTGATTGCATACCCTCTACTACACAAAGAAGGCATAAACGACGGGGTATTCAGGCACTTTTTTTGAATTGCTCTGGGAAAGAATACATTTGTTCAAATATCCAAAACTGGCTCATCTTCTACCTTCTACCTGCTGATGAAATTCTGATTTTCAAATGACTCCTTCCTCAGATCTAGTGGATGAGTTTTAGGTGTCTTAATTCTTTTGCCAGCATTGGAGTGAGGCATGGACTTGTAATCAACTAGCTCTAAAGTGAATTGAGGCACAGAGCCCCTGTGAGTTTGGGGGAACCTCTCTTCTTTGGTCAACTCTTTTGTGTATGACAACCATGTTGAATTTACAAGGGGCAAAGACAGGGAAACCAACCCAAGCATTAAAGATGGTGAAGATGAACAAAAGCAAAAATCTTGATTCTCAATGACCTTGGAGTGCTGTCAAGTTAATCCTGGAAAATTCCTACCACAGAATTCAAATTTTAGTGAAAGAATAAACCCTGATGATTTAAGTAAGACACATTTACTTAGCTATCCTGTTAGTTATATAGCCATAAACACCTACGTCTGACTCCATGCACTAAAACCACTTCAGAAAGACTAAAAAATAAGTTTCAATAAAATTTTAAACAATAAAAAATAAAATAGAATTGAGTTACTACATATATGTATTTAATTTACACAAATTCAACCCTTGAACTTCAGCAAAAAAGTTTAAAAATTGAAAAACTGCACATTTTCTAATGTCCTACTCTATAATATATATCATTATGTATATTACATATTTATGAGTACATAACAATGTCCAGGTTGTACACACACAAACTAGTGAATAGTGACTAGTTTTTAAATAGTGATTAAGGAAAAAATGGATAGCAGATTTGAAAGTATACGATTTTATATTTCCATGGGATTAAAATAAACAAGGAAAAATTAAATATCTGACTGTGAAATGCTTATAATTTATAAGAAAAGGGTATAAAGAGGTTGATATCTTCGATACATAAAAAGATTACTCAAATGTATGAGGAAAAATGTAAGATTTCAACAGATAAATGAGTAAATAATATGAACAAAAAAATTGCTCAAGAGGAAAAGGAAACAATCACTTGGGGAAATTTTTTCCTCACTGGTATGCAAATTAAAAAAATGAAAACAAGTTGGCATTTTATTGTGTAGCTGGTAAAGAAACGAGGACATTTAAACAAGAGTGATAATATTCCAACTTTCTATTTAGAGCATATGCCTTGCTGATAGCATTATAAATTGACACACACATTTTGGATGGTTGATTGAAAGGAATTGTTGAAACTCTAAGTTCCTGTACTACTGGGAGCATTTCTAAGGACAGAAGCCCCCAGCAGTTCTCTCTGCATACTTGTCATGGTACATGAGCAACTAGAAGCACCACACTTAGTTCTTTGTCCATACTCAAAGTTACGAGAAATCATTGCAAAAGTCAAAGGTAAATACCATACAGTGAATATGAAAGAAGCCAACTGTGTTTTAACATCTTGGTGAAAACCCTTTTTCCAGTTCAGCGCTCCATATTAGAAAGTGACAATCTGAACAAATCATATTCTTTTTACTTGGAAGTATAAATACTTATGTGATGGTTAATTTTGTGTCAACTTGTCAAGGCTGCCAAATACGTAATTATTTAGTAAAATACCAGTCTAAATGTCCCTGTGAACATAATTTTTCAGATGAGATTAACGAGAACATTTCAATCAGTTGACTTTATGTAAGCATATTACCCTTTCTAATGTGGGTAGACCTCATCTAATCAGTCGAAGTCCTTAAGAGAATAAAGAATAAGGTCCCTTGAAGAAGATAAATTCCTCCAGACTGCTTGAATTTGAGCTGCATTGTCGACTCTTATCTTGGTCTCCAGCCTGCCAGCCTATTCTGAAGATTTTAGATTTACCAGTTCCTACAATCACATAAGCTGCCAATTCCTTAATTCCTTAACATAAATCCACCTCTCTCTCTCTCTCTCTCCATATGTGTGTGTGTACTATTGGCTTTGACTCTCTAGAGAATCCTGACTGAAATGGCTAGCAACTTGAAAGCACATTAACTAATACCATATCCTTCTAATCTTTGATGCTATATTAATAATAAAATAGTCTTAGAAGCATAGTGTCAATGAAGTAATTACAGATGATATACAATATGTTCTCAGTTCCAGTCTGTTTTTACTACTAAGGTAGAAATCCATGTAATGATCGTTCTCACAGATCAAATAATTTCATACCTGGAAATTGTGACTAGATTATAGGAGTGTTTATTAGTCATACATCCTGTACTGGAAAATTCATTTGAAAGAAATAATTAAGCATCTCATTACCTCATTTCTTTTTATGGTCATCCATTGATCAGCTACACTTGGAAACTGGTACCAAAGTGAAATGCCAGTAACTTCCCAGGTTCAGAATATGAATGATATTTCAGACTCAAGTCTAAGTCATAATTTGCTCTAACTTCTGATGTCAAAGTAAAGTCTCCACCAACCATGTATTAATATCCTATTGCTACAATAATTTACTATTTCTTAGATTCATACAGATACTATTTTTGTGCATGTTCTGAAAATGTGTCAACTACAATATGGCTTTTTCATATAGGCTTTTTACAAATATCATCCATTTCTGAAATGGATGGCTTCTATTTAATGGTGCATTTTCTCTGTGGTTACTTTCTCTTCCTAGCTCAGTATAAATTCTTTCATCCATCCTCTGCCAACGCTCCATTGCAAATATTTCCTATCATCCCTTGTTGGACTATTGCTATGTAATCATTCCTCCATGTTTCACCTATTCATGTCGATTTTAACATACCAGTGGCCCCGAATGGTCAGTGAAAATTGTATTCACTAAAGATGAGTTGGCAGACCACATTGGTATGGGGCATGAGTTATCTCAATCACATGATTGTTTTCTGAAGATATATTAAAATAAATATTTCAATCCTCAGTAAGTCATTTGCCAATGAATTTGTTTTCAAATGTGGCAATTTATTTCTTGGGTAGCCTTGAATTATATTCCAGTCTAATGAAATGCTTCCTATTCTCGAAGGTGTTGCTTAAAGTTGATGCCTTCGAGATAATCCAAAGAACAACACTAATGAATGAAGATATTGTCATTTTTAAAACTTGTACCTGTCTCATAATTTTAAAATAAAAATTAGGGACATTTGATTTTTTAAAAAAATTATAAACACACAATAGAATATACAGATGTCAAATTATAATGTACACCTGAAAATTATATAATTATATTAACCAATGTTACCCCAATAAACTTAATTAAAAAAAAGAATTCTGAAATATAATAGGGATGAAATACTCAGGTTTATACTGATTACAAGAGAAACTGTAATAAAAGGAACTGCTTATTACCAAAAAAAAAAATTGTACTATTATACATGCAACTCAGAAAGCAAATGTCATTTCTCCATTGCATCTTTGTAATAGCATACATACAGTGTGTTTTTAAAAAAACAGACTTCTTAAAATAGATTTTGTTTTTATATTTTGCATTTGTTCAGGGGATACATACCTGAAGCTTAAATGGGTGCTATTTTCCTTAGCATCTTCTATACATTAAAACCTTTAATTGTTGAATTAATTGTACAAGGTCTGTATCAGTTGGGACACTATTAAAAAGCAAATTAATGTGAATTCTCATTTCTCTATATAGTCATGGGGAAGCTAAACTTAAAGAGTTTCATTAAATCTAACAGACTCATTTTAGCCATTAGTTTCAACCTCCTCCTCCTCCTACCAAACCTCTGGCCAGGGCTGCTTAATTATCTAATCTGATTCTCTCTCTTTTCCTCTCTGAGCCTCCCTCTGAGGCCAATGAGTAGCCACATGTCTAGTAGGTGGGCAGCGGGAGGGAGGAAATGGATAATCGGCCTCCCGAAGAGCAGATAGATTCTTTCTCTGCGTTTCTCTTCCACAGACTGGTCAAATGTAGCAAAGGGCTTCAAGTGGCTAAACTTTAGCAATTAATTCAGCATTTGCAGGAAGTTCCTACCTTTGCAGAGGTGTTGGCCTTGGAAAGTTTCTCAATGCATGCTGTTCCTATGGTTTACAGTCCTTTTCTCTTTGAACTGGGAAAATACTTGTTTATCTCCACAGTCCTGCTGGTCGTGGAAGGCACTAGCTGAGTGTCTCTCCCACACCCTTGTGAAGAGTTAAATCTCCATTTCCCAGTGTCTGTATGCTCCTTGTACAGGTTTTCATTTGACAAAAGCAAATTGACTGCTCTCTTCATGGAAGGCAGCATAGCACTTACATTGCGGTTTTAATTTTAAGTAAATATCTTTACTCAGGTAATATATAAAAATAGAAACATGAAAATCTTAACATGGCAGATTGATGAAGCATCAAAAAGTAAACACACTTGTGTAACCAGCACTTGTATTAGCAAAAAGGACATTGTCAGGTTCCCAGAAACTCCCTCCCAGTCACTAACAGCCTCTTCTCCCCGAAGGTAACCACTGCTCTGACTTTTAAAATAAATTACTTTTGACTATTTTTGAACTTATATAAAGTATGAACTCTTTGACGTCTATTTTTTTTTTTGCTCAAAATTATATTCCTAAGATTTATACATATGGTTTTTATCATTTTCAGGGCTGAATGTTATATTGTATAAACAATAATTTTACTTATGTATTCTATAATGATGGGCATTGAGATTGTTTCTATTTTTTTTGACCATGACAAACAGTGCTGTTATGAACATTACTGTACATACGTCTAGGTGCATATATGTTCACATCTCTGTGGGGTATGTATGTAGAAGTAGAATTTCTGAGATATAGAAATGCTGCCATATACTTTTGCAGAGTGCTGTCTGTCAATTTATACATGCCCAGCAGTATATATATGAGATCTCCAGTTGTCCACATACTCAGCAACCTTGCTCTTCTCACTTAATTTTAGCTGTGTGGGCATGACGTGGTATGTCCCTGTGGTTTTTGCTTTGCACTCCTGTGAAAACTAATGAGATTAAGGGCTTTTCCTTATGTGCGTTGGTCATTTCGTATATTCTCTTTTGCGAAGTGTCTAGTCAAGAGTTTGCTGATTGTTTATCATCTCCTACTCTATCATGTGTATAATTTATATACATTTTTGTATATATCACAATATCTTTTTTATGCTCTGTTTAGCATTTTCATTAATTTACTAGTATTTGAGTTTTTATTTGTAATATGGTTAATTTTTTAATTTTCTTTTACTAGTGCTTATTGTGATCTATTTAAGAATTGTTGCTTACCTCTAAAATTATGAATGGATTCCTGTCTTTTATATTCCAAAAGTTTTAATGTTTTACCTTATGGATTTTAATTTAATGTACATGTGAAATTTACTTTTGTGCATAGTGTGATATAGGAGTCAAGTTCCAATTTTTTTCTATGAATATCTGATTATATTAGCATCATTTACTGAAAGACTATTCTTTCTCCACTACTCTACATTTATCATAAATCAAATATCCATTCATGTGAGTCTTTTTCTGAATTCTCTATTTTTTCCATTGGTCAATTTATCTACTCCTGTACCAATACCCACACCACCCTAACAGCACAACTCTATAAAAAGTATTGATATCTTATTTTGTAAGCCTTCTGGCTTGGTTCTTCTTTAAGTTGTCCTAGCTATATCTTGACTTTTGCATTTCCATACAAATTTTAAAATCCATCAGGGTGGCAATTTCTAAAAAAAATCCTTGATAATATTTTGATTGAGATGAAACTGAATCTATAGGTCAATTGGAAAGAAGTGGCTTTTTAAGAGTATTGCATCTTCCAATCAACACATGTGGTATACACCTCCATTTATTTAGATCATCTTTAATTAAATTTATAGCAAGGTATTTGTTTAAATGAAATGGTAATGTCTATTTTTGTATTTCATTTTTAAAACTTTATTGCTGGTATAAAGTACATTGATTTTGTATTTATTGTATACGATGACTTTGTTTAGTTCTTTTATTAATTATAATAGTTTACCTATAGGATCTTTTGAATTACACATATGTATATGTGTATATACATATATATATTTATATTCTTTTGAATAATGTTTATGTTATTTCTGCTCGATTCTTACACATTTTTTTTCTCCTTCTGCTATTACAGTGGATAGGACTTCCAGTAGAAATTTAAATAACAGTGCTAGCTCTAACTTCCTTGACCCTTTCTCTGACTTGAGGGGGAAGAATTTCTATATATCACCATTGAACAAAGGCTAAGTGTAGGATTTTTTGTAAATACCCTTTATCAGATTAAGAAAATCCCTTTTTTCCTAGTTTGCAATGTTTTACTTGTTTTTAAATATGAAGGTAGAGTTTCACAAAAAGCTTTTACTGTATCTATTAAGAACATCTTAGGCTACTTTCTGTTTTTATAATTCATATAGAGAATTTAAATGATCATTTTTTAAATGTTAAATAAAATGTATATTCCTAGAATAAAATGTTTTGTCGGTGATATATTATCCTTTTAAAACACTGTAAGATTTAAGTTGTTAACATTTGGTTTAAATTTTTTACATCTAAATTCATATAAGGGAATGGTCTGTAGTTTTAATTTTTGTACTGCCATTGTCTAGTTTTTATATCACTGTCTGGGGCACATGTGGATGAGTTTCCACTGTCATTTTTTTTTTCTTTGTAATATTTTTTGGACTGCTGGTATTTGTAATTGAGTACAAGACTTCGAACTGATGTCGTTTTCTCTCGATGATTCCCTTTAGTTTCTAATAGGCAGGTGGATGAAGACTAGATAACATTATTTCTTTTAGTGTTTTAGCTTATTTAAGGGAATGTTACAGCTTTTTGTAATGTTTAATATAGTTATGTTCTGTCTTTACTTCTAGAATGTAGCCTTTTAGGGGTATCACCTGAAAGCCTGGCTTGCTTAGCAACAACTGTTCACACTGAAATTCGATTTTGAGTTCTTCAGCATTGAGAACTGCCATCATCTCTGCATTAGCTTTTCAGTCTCTTAGGAGCAGCAGTTTTGCCAATCTTCCATATCTCTTGGTCTAAGACACTTTGAATGGATGAATCCTTTGAGCAGAAAAATGGTTTGGTTCTCCGCACTTCCTTTCCCGCCAGGATCTGGGCTCAACGTGCCAGGATCTGAGCACGTTAGTAGCGCTGAAACCCACCTACTTCTCCAGCCCCAAGACTGTCAGTATCTCTACTCAGTACTTTTGTCTGTTAGTACCAGCTTTAGTTTGGTTTCTCCACCTTTCTGTCCACCCCTCTTCTGAACCAACAAATGTCTTGAGGACTCACTTGAATGACCACCTCTTCTCTTTGAAATATTGTCTGCTCAAGTCCTAGCTACCTTCATAGCTTTTGGATGTCTTTAGATAATTTTTCCCCCTTAATCCAGCTGATCAAATTGTTTTCAGTGGGAAGATTGCTCTGCTGCAAGCTAGCTCATCATAACCTGAATTAAAATTAGTGAAATAAGAAAATTATTGTGTCACTTATTAGCTCCTTTCTTGCTTCTAACCATTAGTTTCTACACTTATAAGTCTCCATTAAGTTTTAGGAATCCGATATCTCTTTCAAGCATACGTATGAATGGTCTGGGAGTCCTACTGGACTCTAGAAATTCTAGTCTGTACAAATATCACTCCCCTTATCTCATTTCAGAATGGAGCTCAGCTTTTCTTAAGGATACCTTCATAATCTTGAGTCAGCTTCCTTCAGACAATAGCAGGCTCATAGTACACACACACACACACACACACACACACACACACTCCTAAGCACCAGACACAGACAGTATCTAAACATCCCCTCTAAACAACTAAGAACAGTGTGTTTATCAAATAGGAAATGCAAAGCAATAAAGCCAATAAACAAAATAGCAGGTCCCAGGGTCCATGTGCCCTGCCTTTCAGGCATCTCCTCTCAGCTAGCTTTCTCTTTTGGCTTCAACCTACAGCCCTGCTGCAGTAGCCAGTTCTTCTACCCAGCATGGGCTGATGCTGAGCAAGCCTCTTTGACTCAGAGTGAGGTATTAACGCCCTTCAGCACCACAGACACCAACAGAACAACTTTCCTCATAGGAAATACATTGAAAAACACAATCTCATCCATCAAGAAGATAACTTTTACATTATTATGCTGAGAAGTTTCACTCCTCTGTTCCTGGAATCTTAATTTCATGATGCAGTCTTTAATTTAACTTCAATTCCCATTAAAGTTTTATTGCCTGCCCGCTCCCCTCCAAACAAAGAAGCAGTCTACTCTCTAATGTAAATTCAAATCTCCACTTTCAGGAAAACATTTTTAATATTTAAAGCATAACTCTCGTCCTCATAAAGTTAAAAGGCAATTTTCCCACTGCTGGACATTAGAATGTCAGTATAACTGGGGTCCAGTCTAAACGAGGGCATCCTATAGGTTTACTAAAAGAATGAAAGAAATAAAATAATCTTATTCAAGATACCAAGAGGCTGCTCATGTATTTCCTTGAGTTTACCTTATACCGTCAGCACTCAACTCAGACAGAGCCTGGCATTAAATTAGAAATAATCAATGCAAGAGCTCGGGCTTATTTCGTAGATTTGTGCTCATTCCACAGTACCCAGTTCTTAACCTTGGACTCTTACCTGTCAAATGAATGTGCTTAGAAAAACACACCCATTCAAAGGACCTGAAGGCTGAGTCATTTTTCAGCGACTTTAATTGTTAATGTTTCCATGAGCAAAGTTGGTTGATTTAATGCATCAAAGTCACATTCCAGAAACATAATTGTTTGACATTAACTATGTGTCAGCATGTGAAAGGGCACTCAGCAGTCTGGTAGCTCACGAATTGACTGTTCAATCAAGCTCTAAAATCAAGGAAAAAACCTTGTAGTTATATTATTTTGATATGAATTGACAAGGATAAATAATTCCAAGGACACAATTAAGGAGTTGGCTTTAAAAAGGTTAAAAAGAGAGACTCCTACAAGGGACTTTTGTGTTGACAAGTAGAAAAACAAAGGGCCTCCTTAAGGAATTGATATAGATATAGCCCAAGTTCCTTTGATATTTTAACAATAGGCAAAATTGAACCTTCATTATAAAAAAATTTTTTTAATTGGTCAGAAGTATAAGAAACCAAGTAAAAGCGTCATAAATTATAAATTAGGGTCATTTTTAGAATCCATCTGCCCTACTTTTCTCTACTTTTTACACAACTTTGGAGTATAATTTATCATTTTAAAGATGTGATTTAACATAATGGGCTCTGGAAACAAGCTGAAAGAAGTATAACTTGGCTAACTTAATTTTCAGCAACTATTAATTAAAAATGGATTAATGTTCTTGCCTTCTTCATTTGATTTTAATTGCTTAAAAAACACAAATTAAGAAGGTTCAGGTGACCTAACCTCATAAGTTCTCTGTTCCTTAAAATCAGTTTAGCCAGTCCTTGTCCTGTATTCTAAAAAGTAACGTTCTGTGAATGATGGATTCTTTATTCTTAGAAGGTGAGAACTGTAATTCTCTGTTTATTAAGCACAATATCTTCTGAACTATGAAAATGACAAAATAGATGAAACTAGACAGAGTTAGGTTATATATAACCATCAAAATAAGTGGAGGTAATCGATATCTATTCCCTCGTAATAATTTTGATAATTCACCAATTCAAAATGATCAGTGTAGTAAGAATGAAACAGGCTTTTTTACGTAACAACAGTTACGGCAAGAAATGCTGATACCTATGTTATGAAATGGTGACGGTGCAGATCCTGAGGGCAGCATTACAATTAAAAAAAAAAGGTTTATTTCTTCATAACTCAGTCTGCTTTATAGGGTTAAACTCTGGAACTCTTGGGAATACCCCAATAAATTCTCCATTTGGCATCCAATTACTCCTGCCTCACAGTCCGTAAGTGCTCTTGGCCAAGGAGCATAGCATGGCTGTCAGGCACTTCCTCTGACTCTTCCTATGGTTGGGCTGACGGACCGTGAAGGGCAGATCACAGCTTTCTTAACTTCGTACAGTTAAGATCAGTGATGGCAATTAGATTATAGAACACCAAGCACCTGTTCCCCGGAAAATTATTTTGAAAAGATTCTAAGGCCAAATCTAGGGTCAGTAAGTAAAATCATTTGGCAATGAATTCTGTGGATATCAAAAAGGAAACTGCCATCATAAAGGACACATAATTTCCATCCCAAATCTAAAGGGTTATTTCCAAACAAATATTTGAAGTCACCCAGAGCAGCGAATGGCAAATTTTTAAACAAGAATAAGCTCAATAAATAATAAATAACAAATAAATTTTTAATCTTTCATTTTAGCTAAAAGATCAAAAGGAGGTAAAAGTTTACTACGATTTTATTGAATGGAGTAACTTGTAGTAAACATGCTGAGGACAGTTTTAGCCAAAGTGAAAACAGTGATTAAGCATTTCACTATGATAGTCTGCTTGTTTTAGTTTAAAATCTTTTATGTAAAGTAATATGTATATATTTTATCAGTCGTGAAAGGATCTGTCAGGATTAGTATATGTTATAGATAAATGTGTGAAAATCTGTAGATTTCTAATATATGTCAACTGTTAACTTTTTTTTTTTTAATGGGCCCCGCTTATCTGGAATCACTTAAATGAAAAAGATCAATTTGTCAATTTTCTCAAGGATATTTATGTCATTTAAACTTTATGGGTTTCATCTATTGACATTACAGTATTCTGTAATAAATTTGATGATTCTACTTAGTTAAACTAAATCCATATATTCATTTTTATAACCATTTTTAATTCTAATTTTTTTAGATTTTCTTTCTTTTGAAGTCATCTTTCTATGTTATGATTTGAAAAATGAATTAGTGTTCTGAATAAGAACTACGGTGGGGAATAAAATATATGTTAATGATCTTTTACCTAACATTATAAAAGCTGGTATGAAAATACCTCTTTTTAATGTGGCTTAAAAATAATTGACTCCATTCAGAAAAAGCTTAACAATAACTAAGCAGAGCAGGCATCATTACTTAATTATAGGAAAAATGAAAGGTATTATAGTACACAGAAAGAGAATATGAACATTTTGCAATCACTATACCTTCTTTGAAGCTATTTTCTGAACAAATATTTAGTACGTGATCTTAAAAAATGTCCCTTCAGGACTAAGATGTCTCCCTTCTGCCTGTGTATATTTATTACTATTATTATTATTATTATTATTATTATTATTTTGCATTAGTTGCAAAATAATATAGAGTATAATCCTTGGGATAAATTCTGTATATATTAAAAAACATGTAGAGATAAGCACATAGTCTCAAATATTTTAGAACTAACTTTTATTTTTTAAGGCAGTTAGTTTCAGTGTTTATCTTTGTAGTTAAGGGAACTTTGATAAATTGAGCTTAATTAGCACACAGAAAATAAACATTAGCGCTCTCAAAGAGAAGGTAATCATCTGTCAAAATTCCTTTATGGCAACATCGCCTTTGCCCTCATTGGAGAGAGTACTTAAGTACTGACAGTTGATGCAAAGTGTTTACACGTGAGGCTATTCGACCCCCACAATCTACATAAAGATATGCATAAACTGTGTATTTTATTCTCACGTTATGAACTTTCATAACCAGGTATATTTATTAAGCACACATATACTAGGCACTGTACAAAATGATATACTAAATACGACCATCAGATGCTGTTTTGATTGAACAAAGTGATGCTGAGTGACTGATAAAAACAGGCATACCTCATTTCATTGTGCTTCAAAGATTTTGCATTTTTTTAAAAATTGAAGTTTCATAGTAATCCTGTGCCACATCTATACACAGACATAGGTGATGCTTAGCATTTTTTAGCCATAAAATATTTCTTAATTAAGGCATGTACATTGCTTTTTTAGACATAAAGCTATTGCACACATAATAGGCTACAGTACAGTGTAAACATAACTTTTATATGCACTGGGAAACTCAAAAACTCAAAAACACACAGTGGCCTCATCTCCTCTCATCTCCTCTCATCTACTATTGTTTATTATCGATCCAGCGAGAGCTGTCACTCATCTATACTTTGGGGTGGGTCCATTCAGCCTGGGTGTAGATCAGTTCATCTGAGAGGTACAGAGAATCTTTGACAGGGATTCTCATTTTCCATACCCGGAGTTTCACATAAGTCAAAGTATTTTCATGCAGCTACTTGGAGTGCAAACATTCTTAAGTTTCAGAATAATTTTGCACTTCATTTACATATCTCAACTATTCTGTGGTGCTTTGTCTTCTTGTTGGCTAAAATTGGCTTTCTGCTCAGTTTCTTAAAAAATATAGTGACATGGATGCTTCATAATTCAGACGTGCTCTTAGGTGTGCATGCATTAGAGACAGAGAATCTTTTCTGAAGTTGGGGCTTTTGAGAAACTGCACAACGAAATTATTGCGCAGTTTCTCAAAAGCCATGCCCCCATTCAATAGCTTCTGGTGGTTCAGCAGTGGGAAATGAATGAAGTCTCCATTTGCCACCTGTTTTATCTAGTTTGGGTTCTGAAAATTTGAACTTCATGAATAAATCGATAATGATCATTCTTTTTCTTTTCTAGTTTTAAGTGCTGTGTCTTCAGATTCTTACAACATTAGCTAAAAAGGTAAAGCATTTTGGAGACACTGGTAGCACTATAAACTTGGATCTCAGAAAATACTTTAAGATAAGAAAAGATTCCTGAATTGAAAGATCTACTTATAAAAACTCCCCACCAATTTTTATGCCATGGCCCACCGACTTCATTAAAAGAAAAGCTCCATATTCTACTTCAAATGTCCCATTTTTCTCCTAAATCAGTACTTCTCAGCTTTTCTAGTGATAGCCTCCCAAAAACAAAGGCATGCCCTTGGAAGACCACCAGCACATTTAGAGGCAAATCCTCTCAAATTCTCAGAAATCTCATGCCTTAATTTGTTTGAATTAAGCAATATTTTTTGTTCTCTATCATATCCTATATTTGTTGAAATATATTAGTATTTAAAATCAGCAGTTAAGTCACTTAGTTTTATTTCTCCTAGAACACATGTATCCTGTCGCCTGCCTCCTCCCCAACTTCACTTCCAGTATACCACTGTGTGTGCTTCTTTGTGTAAGCTCATTTTGAGAAGTAAAACCACGAATGTTTGATGTTGATGGCATAAACGTGAAGACTATTTTTCATATTGATTACTTCCTCCTTTTCATCAATGACACTGATTTACAGAGTTCAGGTCATAATCTCTCTTGACTAATGTGATGGAAACAGTCCAATCAATCTTTTTTATGACCTGAATAAATATTTGGAATACTCTGTTTTTTACAAACCCCTGGCTGTCATTATATACTTTCAAACTGATGGCAAATTACCTGATCATTTCCATGTTTTAGACAAATATCTCAACTTTCTTCTTGCAGGTGGTTACTGCTCACTAGTTTGTAAATACTAGTTAATAGTTTTTAAAATGTCTTATGAAGTCAGATTGAAACAGCAGGCATATTTTGACTGACAGACAAACCATGGGTTGGAAAAAATAGATTTAAAGTTAGAAGACTCAAGCTTTGACAATTGTTACCTGTGATTTTAGACGAATTATATAATATCTTTGAAATTGATTTCCCCATTCACAAATTTTAGATGATATAACCTACCAGATCCACCTCAATAGGTATTATAAGGATTAAATGGGATATTTACATTCTTTCCAAAGTCTAAAATATATTTATGTAATATGACATCTATATAGCTATCTGTTAAGATGTGAAAGTGTGATTCAGAGTATTAGTCATTGATTAAGCAATAATGCCTCTGAATTAGTTCTAAGTTATTGCTTCCTCTGGAAGAACAAAGTTGGCCATAAAGGGGTGATTCTTGAGTTTAAATCCATTTGTACCACTTACAAGCTATGTAGCCTTAAGCAAGTTGTTTAAATTAGCTAGACTTCAGTTTCCTCATATGTAAATGGAGATAATAATGAAAAATAACATCTGGAGGCATGTGTATCAACTATGAAAATGTACACAGTGGCCTATCATAATTGACACATGGTATAATAATATTATATTGAGTATAAGTTCTTAATCAACAGTAGCTTTCAGCAATGAATTGTAGTCATAGTAGTAACAGTAAAATGGCATCTATGTTTTTGATGAACAAATAATTTTTCCCCCAAAGACCAAGTTTTAAAAAAATGCTATTGTTCATAAAGATAATTAAATGCTATTCTCATAATCAAAGAAGAATGGGATTCCAGAGAAATAATTGACCCATAAGATTTAATAAGATATAGAAATATGGTGTCTAAGGTAGAGTGATAGAGCAACAAAACTGTACATTTCCAGCCTACATTTACAGTATTTTAGAGAGAAACAAATTTATATTATAGAAAGCGAATGGAGATAAGTCAACACACAAAGGTGGTACTTGTAGCGAAGACATGGGCAAAGTTCAAGATCATGACAAAACAGAGTCTCAATTCTTCCGCCCACTCTGGCCTGATGGTGGTTTAATGTACTCCTGCCTGCAATAAAAGCTGTATGTAGTTTATATACTTATATAGATTATAGTTTTATGGAGGATCCCTAAAAGAACACGAAATCCTCCTTCATTTCCTCCTCCCTAAGGAACTGGCAAGAATCCACAGCAGGTGTAATTAAACAAACCTTCCTTAGGCCAAATTTCACAATGTTCTCTGTTTACTTAGTCACTTAGGAGTTTCTGCCACTATCCTTGGGATCTTTTTTACCAAATCTTGGTCTTGGATTACATATTTGCTCAGATCTCTATTAATTAGGAGATGGAAATGAAAAAGGATTCTTCTTTCTAATACCTCTTAAAAATTCTCACCTTGCCCAGGGAATGCTATATGACATTCTCAACCAGACTTACTGTTTCAACATTCTTTGTGGAAATCAATAGTTATCTGTCCCCCACTAGCGAGAAAGTGGCTGATATTGTTAAAATCCTTTCACTGGGAAATTTCTTTTGCCCGCTTGGAAAGAAAAAGAACATCATTTTCCCATTTACACAGAGTGATAATTTAAATTTCACATTATTCACTATTTTCTTAAAAAAAAAAAGTGAGTTGAATTTGAGCGTTAAATTACTCTATGTGTAATATCGTTTGACTTTCACTAGGGGCACAATATTTAAGATTGCACTCAAGAAGATGGCTGTGGGAAAAGTCATAGATCCATGAGGGACCCTAAGGCGAGAGGCATGCCCCTCTGCACTATGTCCCTGTGTCATTTCTTACCCTTCCCACTGCCAGTGGCCTCACTCTCCAGTGAAAGGCAGTCACACACCATAAAAGCCATAAAACCAGTTTCTCTGGCATATAAATCTACTTTCAAGGCCTATTGACTTTTACAAAAAAAGTCTCCCTATAAGTCCAAGGGTAGAACATTACTTTTGTTTTATTGGTTGTTTAATGTTACCAAAGGTAAATCTTGCCCCACATCTTTACCACAGTTATAGAATGCAAAAGGACTTGGGTTGCTTCAAAGTGACTGATTTTGCCATTTGAGATCTACTTTGATTCTCTTTAATCAAGTGACCAGAAACTGCCACTTTCTCTAAGAAACTTACTTTTTTTTCTTTTGGTGCACTTGTAGTAATTACTTTCTTTATATATATATATATATATATGTAGATCTATCTATCTATCTATCTATCTATCTATCTATCTATCTATCTATCATCTGTCTATCTATCATCTATCATCTATCTATCATCTATCTTTTATCTATCTATCAAGCTACATTCATTTCATCAAGTCATTTATTAACAGGCCTATTTCCTCTTTCATATTTCGATTTCTTGACATGTTGATAAAAGTCATTCTCCCCTCCACTTCATGCCTCTGACTGTACTTAGCTCTTTTGTGCATATTTAACTGACTGTTCATTCAGATTGGCATGGTATTCTCAACTATGCTCCTTTATGATACTTTATTCTCAGCAAAACTACCAATTGATTTTGCAATAATCTTTAAAAACAAAACAAATAAAAGCTATTACCAATGTTTAAATATCCACCAGGATTCAAGCACACTATCTTGATTTTATGTAAGATGTGGGTCTCATTAATGGATCCTAATGAATTTGTCTACTAATAAGATATGAGCATGATCATGTTAGAAGTTTAAGGCTAAAGAGCCCTGTGAACAGAGATTAGTTAGTCAACATTTCAAAACTGAATAGGAAACAAGCTCACAGCCCTTTCAACACTAATATTGAAAACTAAGGGATCATTCTTTTATTATTATTATTATTCCAGTAACTCAACTCTACCAACAAAGTTTTCCTTATTTTCTCTCCAATTCTGACCATAGTCTAAAATAGGAATATATTTTAGAGATTTTTAAATTCTTATTAATTTTAATTATTCCCTTCTTCAGCTGAAGACATAGTGAGTTGAATGTGTTATATTTTTTAAGGAAACATTCTATTCAGATTGCTTTTTGATGATGAACTAGGGTTGAAGACTGAGAATAATGACATAGAGTATAGACTTTGGAAGAATAAAGACTCAAGTTGGTGTTCCAACTTCACCATATATTATTTTAATTGCAGCTGGCCTCAGTTCTTTAACCTGGAAAGTGGAGATAGTAATACCTGAGAGAGATGTCATAAGATTAATACCATAATTTTTTTAAAGCTCCTGGCAAATCCAAGTGTTTGATAGTCATAAGTGCCATAAGTTTCTGATCTCCCACACCTCTCGTCTCTACTCTATGGCTGACCCTTCGTATATCGAACGTCTTTGATATTCAGCCTTATTTCCACATGGGCCACTCTTTGTTTATTTAAGTAACAGAGAGAAGGCCATGACACCACAATTTTAATTTCATATCATTTAGAAACATTTGAGGCCACAATAACAATAGAGTTTCTTAAGGAAATGTCTTGGGCTCCAAGTGAATACCATTGCTTTTCAGTAAGCAGTAGTCTTTTTCCTAGATTTAGACTCCTAAGCTCTACATCCATATTATCGGTTACAAATCAAGGTGTTATCCATGGTGCAATTTCACAGAGGAGACATAAATTTGAATATTAATCGAATCATGCACTTTAATAATCTTGTGTGTCTTTTTTTAAAAGGCTAATAATAGTATACTTGGTATTTTGATGAGCTTATAACCTAATATCTCAATACATGTTAAGTCTTTGTTTCAGAAATGAATATGTAAGCCTGCATTACTTTTCCAATATTGCTATGAAAATCAGAAATGAGTATATGAAACTCAACCTATTGAGTCTCAAAGTCCTCTTTTATCTGTGAGTTCATATTGTCCTCTTGATGGTCATCATGCCTGAATGGCCACCATGGAATAAATCAGTCCTGTGAGAATAATTTTATTTGGAATATGTCAGATCTTAAACCTTGATACTGTATATTGCAATCTTATCCCATGCAATTTTTTTATAGGAGAAAAAGAATTTTTTTTCTATTAGCTCCACTTCAAATTTGCATGAGAATTTCAAATTCTTAATGTTTATACATTGATGACAACATTTATAAATAGTTCTTAAATCATTTCCAAGACTGGGAATTTCATATCGTCAGCCATGTGATAAATTCCACTAGAGAGCTTACATATTTGGAGTGGGGAAGGGTTTGGTCTCTTGTAGAGTGTTTTTAAATCAGTGATTAATATTATCATCAGTTTCATACAGAAAGTACAACATACAGAACGTAGCTGTATAGTATATATGTTCTTATGAGCAAACACTTGCCCATATTGAACATTTCTTATACTTGGGAAAGAGCCTTTATTTCTTCTGTTGATATATATTGGGGAGCAATGTTACATTGTTCTCTTAGTTTAAATGCTTAAGAAACCTGTGTTTGTCTGAATCAAGAGTTGACATCTCCTATTGACATAATTTGGATGATGGACAAAATTGTTTCCGATCAGGGCAGAAGCCCCAGCAACCCGTTTGAACCAGATATACAGTTAGCCAGATTTAATTAACCCCAAATTGTTCATTGGCTTTTTTTTTTTTTCCGAGGAAAAGGAGATCTAGATGAATTTGTTGCCCTGATACATAATATTTGAGACGTTTTTAAAAAAATCCCTGGATGATGAATCTGATTGAATTGCATTATTTATCGAACATATACTATTTTTTCTATTCAACATTGGGCAGTCTGGATCATTTTGGAATGTCTCTGTCATGAGGAGTTGTGCAATACTAAAATGAACACAGTGGATAAGAAGCTAAGTAACAGAGCATATCTCAACCTACCAGCCTAAACAACAAGTGACATTGGCTTCTATTTTCAAACAGAGGTAGAACCAGAGAAACAAGAGAATGAATACAAAACATTAGCAGAGGTAAAGATAGTTTTTTTTGTTTTGTTTTGTTTGTTTTTTTTTTTCTGACCAATGATGGTATCAAAACAGAATTTCTATTATGGAAAAGTGAATGCCAGAAACCAGTTTTGCTGTATTTACTTCCTTGTTCTCAGGGATCCTTAAGCAGTAAAAGATCAGCAGAAGGATTCTCGTTCACTTTTCTCTCTCCACCCGGCAAACCAGTGTCATTTGGGGAGTGAAAAATCTTGACATCTTGTGTTTCATAAAGGAAGCACATATCAGCCAATCTCCTTTTTCTGATATTTTAATAATGCTTCAAGTTCCCACAATTTCTTTGACTGGGAAAAGAGTAATACAAGCACTTTGTAAATTATTAAGGTTGCCTTTTAAAATAAAGACTGGTTTAGAAAGCAGGTTTGCATTTTACTTGAGAGCCTTTCAAATTGCTCTAGGTAACTTATAAATATATAAATTGCAAAAAAGATTAGATAGAAGGTTGACATTAAATAAGTCTAACTAACTACTTTCTCCTCTACTATGTGCAACATGTGGAACTGAGGTACCATGTTGGGGACAACTAATGAAAATCTTCGGGGT
>CM053507.1:7250012-7343966 GCA_028627145.1 Eidolon dupreanum
TTGTTGTTTGTTTGTTTGTTTTAAATGGGGTAAAGATAGGCTGTTCTTCTCACCTGTCTGTACAGCTACTGTTTTTTTCAAGGTGAAAAGAATGGTTTGGATTCTTGGTGCCATGCCTTATCAAGAATTAGGGGATGGGCTTTTTTTTTATTATTTTTAAATCATTTTGGGACAGACAAATTTGGTATTTTTAAAGCTGTATCATCATGGACTGAAATTATTATTTTTTTAATGACTTGGTTTAATATGATAAAGTTAAATGACCCAGTAGTTTTTTCTTCCACTGCCCCCTCAGCGTTATGCATATATAAAATCATAAAAAGTAGAGACTGTGACTTATATTTCTTGATCCTCAGAGTCTGTCATGCTGCCCTGTACATAGTGTACTTGCTGGATGGTTGGAAATGTTCAGAAGATAATTTATGAGGCATCATTTTGAATATTTTATAAAAATTACAAAATCTCTACAAATATTTCAGATAATTTGTACAACTTCACATTTTCTTAAAATTCTTATTGAAAAGACATTAGTCCAGAATGTTGTCAGAAATTACAATATTTTCTGGGTTTTTTTTTTTTTTTTTTAAATAACAGAGCCAAACATGCCATATGCACTGCTTGTTCCAATAACATTCTTACCCAGTATGGTCTGAAGTTGATTTAAAGTAAGGCACTTGTTGTTTAACCCTATTAAAATTTGCAAACACTGGTTGCCTAAGGCAGACAGAATCTTAATTTGAATTTTAAGTGAAAAGTTAATTGTTTTGTAAATTAATCAGTAACATGGCTTAGCTCTATTTGCCCGGTTAATTACTTTTCCCTGCCCTGTTAACTCCAACTTTACAAGAGAAATTCGTTTTTTGTGCTCTCATATTCATTGTTTGCTCATAAGGATGTATGCATATGTGTGTTTTGCCTATGTGTGGTCTTTTCACTCAAACATTTTCATCTTATGATTTCTCATATTAAAAAGTGGCTTTTGTTGTAGGAAATAGAGATATCTTATTTTTTTTTTGTCCTGCTCAAAACACTCTTGAAAAGCCTTAAGGTGAGGAGCATTAGTTCAGAGAATGGCAAGATAAAGCTTTAAAGTGTTGCAGACAATGGGTTAGATTTAGAGCCCTGTCACAGTAGTGAGTTAACAGTTTGGCCTCAGATGTGGAAGGCTTGAGTTTCTACGCTGGTCTTTCTGTTAGTTGTGAGGCTTTGGACCAGTTGTTAAAACTTTATGTCTCGGTTTCCTTAATAAAATTGATATTATAATAATAGTACTGTTCTAATAAAGTGATAGGGAGGATCAAGTCATAGAATCAATTAATTATATCACTTCATCTTAATTTTTAATATAACTTTATTACATAGTTTTTATTACTAACATAGTAATAGTGATATTTAAAAAATAAACTACATTAAACATATGTAGTCGTATTGAAGATCTCATCCTACATGCTTTTTCTTTTCCTTTGCATAATTAATCTGACTTAAACTTGATGTGAATTGCTGTGGTTTCAGAATTAAAAATAACAGAAAGTGCTCTTTTTTGGTCCTTTTCCTTACCGGATGTTACCATTCCCAGTCCTGTTGAAAATCTCTACCTGGCTAGAATTTGTCTCTGTTCTTAAGGAAGTTGATGACTTTGTGTCTAAATTTTCTTATAGATCCTTTGTTCTCCTCAAAGGTACACATTACCCTTTACATTTCAGTAAAAAGGATTATTACATGAAATTAAGAGATTTTTTAAAATTTGTCTTTCAAGCAATTCCAAAAATAACCATGTAGGATACAGGAGGATGCAACTTAAAAACGTTTTTATTTTGGCTTTTGGTCAAAGATGGAAAAATTGTTAGTGATAACTGAGAAGAACAATTCTAGTGGACTAATGAAGGGAACTGTCAGAACTTTGTTAGTCATTAGGTCCTTGTAAAACATGAAGAGAAGTTTTTATGTATTACAATAGTGAAGGACACTGATAACCTGAAGTTGTTCACCATCATTGTACTGAATTTGTTTAATTCTTCTTTCAGCCAAACACATGTACAGTGGTAGCTAGGTCATTAACTGGCATGACCTAGTCTGTAATTCACAAACTATCAAGATGGAGACAAGAACGGGAGATTGATAAGAAAGATGTGCCAATGTTGACATCAGACTGGCTGCCCTCTGAAACTCTAAATAAGGAATCATTGTGATATGATTACCCCAGTAGAAACTTCTCTGAATAGAGTATCTATATAATATCTATCTATCTATCTATCCATCCATTTATTTCTAATATCAGTGAATTAGATATTTGAAAAAAAGTCACAAAGCTTAGCCACACAAATAAATTTTAACAGTGTGCTAGCAAGGAAAACAAAAATGTACTGAAGCAAATTTTGTTTCTTTATTAACTTTGACCTTATGTGTCAGTATGAAACATTCTCTTTCCCTAATTTTCTTCGGCAAATAGCAGACAATACAGGAGAGAACATGAGTTTTAGGTACAAAACTGAGATCCATTTTTGTGGATTCAGCAAGTAATAGCTGTGTGGCCTTAGGAAAAGCACAGTCTTTACTGGTTTTTATTTATTCAATTATAAAAGGGGGCTCTTAGGGATATTTTAAATATAGGGTGTAATGCAAGTAAGGAACCTGTGGCATAAGGAATATTTAATACTCAGTAGCTATTTTGTTATTATTAGCAAATTCCAGCTCCTTTAAAAAAATTTTCCCAGCTTATTAGAATTAATTTGGTTTGTGTCAATTTTGTCCATAGAAATTACTCATTAATTTAGTGAAAAATTTCCTACAGTATGTAGCTTAATTTAAAAATGTTTCTCTAGTTTTTCCAGTCCTTTAGTGGGAATATCAAATATACCACACTCAATAAAGCACATGGACCTATCTCCCAAAATATGTCAGAATTCACCATAACTCAAATTTTAATTGTTAAAAATGCAATAAAAAGTAGAAGAAAAATAAAAGCATTTCAATAATCATTATTTCCATTGTCTATACTATTTTTTTAACTTATGTTCACCTTTTTTTTTTTTTTTGATTCTAGACAAAAAAGAACTCTTGAAACAATAAATAAGAATAGATCTTTCAGAATTATGTGAATTTAATTGCTGGGATTTGTTAGGAGCTAGATGCTATGGATTGCATGTTTGTGTCTTCCCCAAATTCATATGTTGAGACCCTACCCCTCAGTGTGGTGATATTTGGAGGTGGGACCTTTGGGAGGTGATTAGGTTTAGATAAGGTCATGTGGGTAGAGCCTTCCTAATGGCATTAGTGTCCTTATAAGAAGAAAGAGAATAGAGCTTTCTCACTCTCTGCCCTGTGAGGGCATAGCAAGAAGGAGGCCATCTGTAAACAAGAAGATTCTCACCAGAACTCCGTCTGGCTCCCTGATCTCAGATTTCTCAGCCTCCAAAACTGTGAAAAATTAATTTCTTTTGTTTAAGCCGCTCAGTCCGTTGCGTTTCATTAAAGCTGACAAAGATGCTAGGCAATTACTACACAGGAAAGAGTTCATTTTTAAGCAGAGCAATTGAATGCAAACCATAGTGAGACGGCAAATATAGAGGACTACTAATGGGTCCAGAACTCTGAGAACAGAGGACACGAATAGCTAGTCATCAAGGACGAATAGGATAATAGTTCAAGAACATGTAGCAATGCACAGTATTATTTTGAGAACAACAAACAAAGAGATCTATTGATATGTTCACTTGTTTTCTCAGGACAAGGTAGTCAGCCAAGTATAGTTAATTAACAGTGGAAAATAATTAAAAATAAATACAGGTTGAAACTGTCAACACAACAGAAAAAAATACAAAAACAAATCCAGAAAACAATAGAAACTAGCAACTGCTTGACTGGCAGAAGCAAAGATTATTTCAAGCAGTGATAAGAATTAATAGGAGCTCCAAACTAAGGAGTTGCTTAAGGATTAATTGCTATAAGAATAAGAATGACAAAAACCAGGGCAGTCTGACACTGATATTGTGTGTTATCATTTATAAAGAAAAATCATTTGCATGCATTATGTAGTTATCAGGACTGCATTTAATTTAGTAAATTTGTTAAATTATGCTTCTGATGATGTTGACAAAAGGGAGATCTCTAGAGAGGGAACACAATGGGTCAACATGACTAACACTTTTTCTTTCTTGGGTTCTTGGATTCTCCTATAGATTTTACCTTGGATTCTCCCATAGATTATAGACTAATTTGTGTAGGTTGCTCTGTAGTTCCAAATTAAAGAACAGTAAAAATGGTATCAATCTGAAATTCTTTAAACATTACTGATATCTGAATTTTAAAGTCAGGTTAAACATTTCAATATTACAGAAAAATAGATAAACAGTTAATGACTTTTTAATGTCTAAATTTTGGCTTTTCTGTTCCTAGTAAGTTTAGTATTACCATTTCCCTCATCTTTCTAATTTTCTGAGCACAATTATTTCAAATAATTATGGGGTTAACTGGATTGCTGTGTAATAAGAAACTTACCTGGAAGCCCTGAGTTAGTTCCTATAACAGCAGTTATCTCTACAATTATTTATTGTGAATTTAAGGTTGGTTTCTCATTCTGATCCTAATCTTTTGGCTGGACAATTTCAGTAGGGAAGTACTAATATTTTTGAAATGAGGAAAATATTTTTGTGTGAAATAAGGTCATGGTACAGCTCAGTGCTTAAGGAAGGTTTAGTGGTGGAAAAAGCCAACAGATAAATCACTGCATACCTGGGAGGCAGCTCCCATAAAGACCCAGACTCTCAAATACCAGTATATCCATTTGTCTTAAGTTTTTTTATCTGTATATTCAGCAATTTTAAACAGAGCTCCTAAAAAATATGTCACCCACGAATTTGGAAAAGAAATTTTGATGTGATTACCTACAAAGATTTTTTTTTTAATGTTTGTCATTATCTCAATCAGTTGTCTTTTTTCATTTTTAATTCTGTCATTCTCTATCCCCAGGTGGACAATTAAAGATTAAAAAAAAAAAAATCTGCTGATTTGATTTCAACTCTCCTTGGTGGATTGGAGATGATTTTTCTAAAATTAACCTGTTTCTTTCTTCACCACAAATCTGTAACTTATATAAGCCTGAAGGAGAAAGTGCTAGTTATTTTCTGTCAGCATAAGGGACACACTGTAGGTTAATCCTTACTAGGTCAACAAATGAGAAAATTAATGTAAATATCAAGCTTTATTTTTTCGTTACTTCCAACATGTCTAGTCTAAGAAAATCAAATATTAACAACTTGAGCTACTAAACATTTCTTCCTTTTTTTTTTTTTTTTTTGGAGACAGTTGATTTTGGCATCTCCCTCTTTCCCTCCCTACCATGTATCATTTTTGTTTTCATAATCTCTAAAAACCACTTACAGCTTTTGAGCCATTATACTTTCAAAGTTTAATAAGTGAGCAGGAAACACTTTCTCCCATACTCAGATTTAAGGTGGAACAAGGAAGTAGAAAAGAAGTAAAATTTTAAAGAAATAATAATTTTTATGATGTAAAGTTGAAAGGAATTAAAGTACAGCTTGAAGGTTGGAAAGATAGGTAAGAGGGCTCAAAGAGATATTCAGAAGATAATTGCTAGCAGAATTTTCTCATATCAACAAGAATGTTTATTTTAGTGACACTGGTCATTATCTTAATTTTGAGAAGGAACAGTTCAAATTGTGTTACATTGAGGGGCTTCTGATTTTTTTTTTTTTTTTGCAAATATGATATTAAAGACAAGTTTAGTTAACACCTAATATAGTTTAGTTCAATGATCATAGTGACTTTGTCCTATAAAATTTCTATTTAGAAACATCAGCCATTTGTATAGACCCAGTACTCTTCCTTCATCTATAGGTTTCTAGTTACTTCAGCCTAAAAAGACAGAGCAGCAAAGATAGAGCAACAAAATAAGCCAGCTATCGGTAAATCACTTCATCATTTAATTGCTATCATGAGTGCTGGCTACATAAGATCATATAGATTTTTTTTGTTTTTTTTATGAAATTTTTCTTATAAATCAAGATTTCAATATTGATGTTTTTTTTTTTTTCTCATACAATTTTTTTTCTTGTAAATCAAGGTTCAAATACCAAAGGTAGTTTTCCTGACTCAGAAGCAAACAATATGTGTTTGGTGTCATAAAAGGCAACCTTGCGCATTTAATTACTTTAGCCTTATTTTATCCTTTGGCTTGGTCTGTTCCCTGATTTCAACCTAGCAGAGCCTGCTTTGAAGTTGTAGACAGATTAAATAAACCACATGGATCCCCTGTGTCCCAAAGAATGTGGTTCCCCAGGTATGAGGAATCTGTCAATCCCCTACTCTCCTTTCACTTTGGCATTTTGACAAGTCCTAGCAAATTTCTTAGGCAGGTATTTTATTTTACACTTTGGTCACAGCAGCTCTTACTCAGAGTTTCAGAATTGCCTGTACAAGGCGTATCTTTTCACATAACAAGGGATTGGTGCATTTCTTGATGATTATGCAAACGTTCATAATTATGGCTACAGGTAACCGTACTGCTGTCTTCTTGGAAAACTGAGAAGTACAAAGAATGTTTATGTGCAGGTCCAGTCGTTCCAAGTATCTCTTGTTAGTTTAGACACACCTGGGTTACCATCCCCCTCTCATTGGCGAAGAAAGTTGCCCCACCTGATTTGTAAGTTTACCTGTCAATGGAGGGGCGGGGGTGCTCAGCCAGCCAATACAGGATTTAATCTAGCCAGAAGTAAGCAAAGCAGCTCTCATTTGAAAAACCACTGGGTTCTGAGTTCATCACTACAGGAAAACTGTTCTCTGCTGGGGCACAGCCCTACCAGCTCAGGAGTCCAGTCGGATAAAGCCCATACTGGAGGATAATGGCTACCTCCGCTTTGCAGTATGCTGGACTGGTGCTTGGTGGTGTTGGCATGGTGGGCACGGTGGCTGTCACCATCATGCCTCAGTGGAGAGTGTCTGCCTTCATTGGAAGCAACATTGTGGTTTTTGAAAACATCTGGGAAGGACTGTGGATGAATTGTGTAAGGCAAGCTAACATCAGAATGCAGTGCAAAATCTATGATTCTTTGCTGGCTCTCTCTCCGGATCTACAGGCATCCAGAGGATTGATGTGTGCTGCTTCCGTGCTGTCCTTCCTCGCTTTCATGACAGCAGTCCTTGGCATGAAGTGTACCAAGTGCACTGGAGACAACGACAAGGTGAAGGGTCACATCCTGCTAACGGCTGGAATCATGTTCATTATCACAGGCTTTGTGGTACTCATCCCTGTGAGCTGGGTTGCCAATTCTATTATCAGAGACTTCTACAACCCAATAGTGGAAAATGGCCAAAAACGTGAGCTTGGAGAGGCCCTCTACATAGGCTGGACCACGGCGCTGGTGCTGATAGCTGGAGGGGCAATATTCTGTTGTGTTTCTTGTATCAGCACAACGAGCAGTAGCTACAGATACTCCATACCTTCCCATCGTACAACCGCAAAGAGCTATCACGTGGAAAAGAAGTCACCAAGTGTATACTCCAAAAGTCAGTATGTGTAGTTGTGCATGTTTTGACTCTACCTATAAAGCCATGTAAATGACTAAAATGTGCACCATTTTCTAAAAATGGAGTCCAGAAGAACATTGATTTGCCATTCTTAACTGCTGAACATTAATTACTGAAACTGTGCATCAGCCATTTATGATTCTATAAGCTCTTTCAGCAGAATGAGATATACAGTGCTTTGATGGTTTTAGGAAGTACAGTCAGTTTTCTAAAATGGCTCATGTATTTTTTTCCTTTTATCAGTTACTTCAAAATGACATTGTTAAATACTATTATTTTGCAATTGTGATTTCTCTATGACATAGCATTCTGTATGTAGATGAGAGTGACATTGATATCTCATATAAATAGAGACAGGCTTGTATGGTTCTATTTTAAATGAAATACTGATCCATTACACTGGATAAATAGAATTCAACTATCGCTTTTCAGGGAACTTGGGGATAAGATTGAAGACGGTTAATATTAATTGTTTAAAAATAGCTTAGCAATTAATGCACTTGATTTATGATGAAGGTCAAAAAGAAGGCTTTAATCAGCTGTATAAAGGAAACTAAATGGCTTTTTGATATCTCATTTTCCTAACTCCTCTATACTCTTTCCCCAGAGGTCTTTTTTTTTTTCTTATATATTAAATTAACATCTTCTAAGAGGCAGATATTTTGTCAAGGGGCTTTACATTCAAACCGCTTTCCAGAGCTATATTAAGAAGAAAGATAAAACTGTAACCTAAGAAACATTAAAGACTTCAGGAAAGATTTTTTTCTCTTAAACTTTTGTGGTTGAAGATGAATGCATTTTGACCAGACATTATATATACATGTGAATATTTTAATAACTACCTAAATAAAGACTTTGGGCTTTTATCAGTATAAATAATGGGACAGAAAAATAATATGTCTTGGTTTTTATATATCCTCCAAAAATAAAAATAAGTTGTTTTTTTGTGAACTCTCTCTTACTTTATATGGATTCTTAAGTCAAAATCGTCATTTTAGTTGTCAAGATAATTTTTTTTACTTAATCCATTTTTGTTCACTTTTACTAAGGTATAAAAATACTATGTCTTTGTGTTTCCCCCACATTTGATGCAATTGATCATCCAATTGGAAGTTTGCATCTATAATTTTTAGCTTAAGTGACTATGTATGTTATCTTCTTTATGCCCTTTGTGTTAATAAATTTTCCTTTTATATTACTGTGATTTTCTTTCTCTATTTTCCTTTTTTTCTGTTTTAATAACTTGTAAAGAGCTTTTGAAAACCTTATATTTTGGGATCTCTGATTTGAAAAAGAATATCAAGCCCACATTTGAAAGATAAAGGTAGATGCAGCATTAATATTTGAGAACATAAAATACTATATATCACTTAATGGTAATATGCCTTATAATCATTAAATTCATATACTAATATTTGATGCATATATTTGTAATTTATTAAGATAGTACTCTAGATCTCAACAAATCTATATACTATAAATATTATGTATGTAACAGCCATCTTTGTAAAAACTTTCTATCACTAAATACCTTTCTACCTCTGAGAAGTAATATTAATTAATTAATAATAGTAGTTAATGTTCTGGGAGCACATATTACATGCTAGGACCTCTATTACTTTATATGAATTATATCATTAAATCTTTCATGAGACTGATATGATTAGATTCACAGATGAGGGCACCTCAGAACTGTTCATTGATTACCCAATAGAATCAGGAGAAAAAATAAAGACTGACTTCATAGCTTCTGTTCCTTTCTCTTCAGAAAAAAATTTTTTTCTTCAACAATGTGTAGTTTATAAACTGATCTTTGTATGTGAAAATGACATGCTTAGCTATTGTTAATTGCAAACATTTTAGTGTTTTTTTTTCCCCCTGGGATTGGTGATTTTTTTGATAATTATGTGCTATTTTGACCTAGGCAATTTTCCCCTCTAGATCAAGACTTTCATGAGAACAAGGAAAAAAAAAAAAAAGAGAGAGAGAGAGAGAAAACTAACTGAGCACCTTGGAAAAGCAAACCCCGTATTCTAAGTACTGGTCTTTAATCAAACATCCTTTTTTTTTTTTTTTTTTTTAAACCTAGAAAGCTATCCTGACTGCACCAAACCCAATTTATTATTTCCCTCTTTTTCGCCCTTAAAACAGAATTATAACACTACTAGTTTTCCTTATGACATCAACTCATAAGGAAACTTTCTCCCTCCAGCAATTCCTCCCTGTTCCCTCCAGCTATCCTCCCTGTTCCCTTCTCAGTTTTTCAAAAAAGGCAAATCAGGCCCATAACTCCCTGACTGTATTTCTTGTAGGGATGTTCCTTTACTTGCAGGGTAAGTCCAAATGCCTTATCAGATAATGATAGGAAGGGGAACCTATCTTATAATCATCACAGCTAGTTCTATCACACAGTAATATCAGAGTGTAACCAGTATGATAACAATTATAAAGTTACCGTCTAGAAAACAGAATAATTCACATGCCAAAGATTTTCCTTAAAATCCTCAAAGGGATGCACTGGAATTAAGAAATAGTTTGATTGGTGACAAATTATGTACAAGAAGACATTTAATAATGCAGCGTTATAATGTAGTTTTATGGAGAAAAATGTTGTGTGATAGAAACCACACAGGGAGGCAGAAGACGTGGTTCGTTACTCTCACCTTATAGCTAGTCTTTTCATCTTTCATGCCGTGCTACCTGCTGCCCCCACCATAATCTCCTTCTGCTGATTCCGATCCAGAATGACTCCCTCATATTGTAAAAACTGTTATTAAGCTATATTATGCTGAGTGCTAAGGACACAGAGTTTTGTTTTCAAGGAATTTATAGTCTAACAGGAAGAGATAAGAGTGAGAAATGTAGCCTTTACTACATGTCTACTGTGTGCGTGGTGCTTTTCTTTAAGTCATCAATCCTCTAAGAATTCTACAAATTACATATGAAATCATGAGAACTCTGAGTCTCAAAGAGGAGATATTGATATAGATAATCAATCTCCTTTATATTTTAATCTCAGAGAGGTTAAATATATATATCTCTCTCTCCCCAAATCAAGAATCTGAGATCTTCCTACTGCCAATATTGGCCAAAGGTATCCTTTCCAGAGTTTATTTTCTGAACAGCAAACGGCATAGCACCACCCTTTCTCCAAGGTTTCCCTGTGACTCACGGTCACAGCATTCTTTCCCTGAGTCCCAGGGTCAAGGCTGCACTTTAGGTTCCCTCTCTCTTCCATCCCAACCTCTCCATAATTTACTGCTTTTTAGTTCCTGACATTCATTACCATTTTGCGTGGAATACATTGTACGTTTTCAGACTCTTGTCACAAACCTTCTATTTTAAATTCACCAGCTCCTTCTTTGCCTTGAGAAGGCCTCTCAGAGCTGCCTAAATAGAATACCTACAACCCTCTCTTCCAAACTGTGACTTCAGGACACTGTCAGGCAAAGGAGCAGCTGGGACCCAGCCAAAAGCAGAGTCCGGAGGCCGGCAGGCTTAGTGCAAAGTGTCGAGTTCTGCTTGGTTCCAAGAGTAATGAGAAGCAAGGTATTCTTGGATCAAAGGCCTGATGCCAGGCCTGAAGCTTTGTGCTGGGGTTGGAGGTGTGGGTCTTACCTGCTTTACAAGTAGTCCTGTAGCGAGGGAGACATTTGTACACCTGTGCTGTCTTATGAGGATAATCTCAGAGCCAGAAAAATTAGGAATTTGCAGAGGCTTGTGCTCCTCTTTAATCTGGAGCCAGAGAGAGCTATAATTGAGAGCTGGGAGCACAGAGATTACCTCCCAGGCCCCCAGCAGAGAGAGAGCAACTTGCAGATCACTAGATTGCCAGCCAACAGAGAGAATTCCCACCACACTAGGGTTAGCTGTTACCAATGACAAGAACTTAACTTCCACAAGAAAAGAGATCCTAGAATCGTGTAAGGGAACAACACCAATGGAATTCGACAGCCAGGAAAAAGAAGTGCAAGCTCAACACCGATAACTGGCAGGCAAGTTTTGAAGAAATGGATCTCCTGGGAAAGGGAGAGGATATCTTACACAAAGAAGTGTCTGTAAGAGCCGGAAGTAGATCGAATGATAGATTAAAAAGCTTCTTGTAACTAAAACAACATGATTTTCACGTTTTAAAAGTCTACAGGAGCTGCGGGTTGAGGGAGGTCACTGCTGAGTTAAAAATGAGATGTTCGGAAGATCAAGGGGAAGAAAAGTTCAGAACATAGAGCAAACAGAAGAAGATGTAGTTCATGAGGAAAAATATAAAGGGTTTGGAGAATAAATTCAAGGGCCTTAGAAGGATTAAAAAAAAAAAGATGAAAGCAAGGGCAATTACTTTAAAAAATGATGCTAAAAAATGCTCAAACTTGAAGATAAAAAGAGCTCATTGAGGTCCTGGAAAACATTTTTCTTTTTTAAGTTTGTACTTAAATTTTTAAATTCCACATGTAAAAAAAAAAAAAAGTATCCAAGCTTCCACCAATCATAACAAATTACTTAATAACAAGAACACGAAAATTATAGTTCCATCAAATATTTTAACCATAAATCTACAAGCTAGAAGATGGTGGATTAATAAGTAAAGACAGTGAAAAAGCAAAGTCCCTAACCCAATAAATCTATTCTCCCTCCAAATTGCATTTCTCTGTTAGTGAGAAAGAAAGGTATTTTGTGGCTGGCCCAGGATCCAGCCACTCTGTCACTCATATAGTTGATCCAGGGGAAATAAAGCAGCGGGTCACTAACGAGACTTCAGGATTGGGGACATGGACAGGAGAGGAACTTTGATTAGCCATGACTCTCGAAACAAATAGAAGAGATTGGTTGGACCAGTGTTTGGAGGGGAGATTAGAGGGTTCAGGCTGCCATATTCTGGAACTCTTCACAACATCACACTGCAGGAAACTACTATGAATATGTCAAAGTTTAACCTCAAGTTCAGAACTACTGCCTATCCAGTTTTAGAGTTGAGTTTGACATTGTCAACATGGAAAACAAAACAAAACAAAACAAAACAAAATCTAAGTCTAGGCTTTTTCCTTCTGATATTGTGCCACCGGCTTCACAGTATTCATATTTGACTTTGTCAGATACCACGTCATTTCTCTGCCATCCAGGAATTGTCTCTTTCAGACCTTGATCATATGCAATGCCTTCATCATCCTCTATGACGCTGCTTATCCTGGGTCCTTCTGGCTGCACCTACTCACCTCCCCTGTACTGGGTCGAGTTCAGTGTCAGCCCAGTTGTACACCAATTGTTAGCAGACTCCGCCTCTCCATTCCGGAGGAAACTCAGTCTTTGTTAGACTCAGAGCTCTAGGACCTCCCTCCTTGTCTCACAAATCACCCTGGATGGTAAATACTCTCTCTGTCTCATATTGCTCAACCTGCTGTCTGCCTCCTTTCTGTGACTTCTCTTCAAATGCCAGTAAATACATATGAAATTATTGGAAACAAAAATGACCATTTATAAAAAGACAAAAAATCAGAACTGAGCATTTTTCTGAATCAAGATAAAGTTATACGATCTTTCTTACCAATGGGTTAAAAAAAATTGGCTTTTCCTGTTTTACTTTTTTTTTTTTTAACGATAGAATAAACTTTGTTAACATAGGCAGCAAAACAAAACAAAATAAACAAAAAATAGTCCATCCATATACCTGGTCTCTACATGGTTTTAACTCTGATACCCCATCCCCTTTAATCACTAGCCTTTAAAATCATTAGCATTGTTGCCTGGGGTCCTCTCTTTGGTCACTTCTGTGTTTTGTAATTGATGCACAGGAGAGGTGGTGAGAAGGAAGGAAATCTATTGTTGAAGATATTTATTTTTGTCTGCAATCTGTGCAACCTAGTAACAATGTACTTGTGTAAGCATCATAAATCAATAATCTTTCTCCTTCAAACCAACTTTCCTATGCTTTTTTATTTTATTTTATTTTTTTAAAGTAGAAATATGGGTAGATATCTTTTCAAGGCTATGTGAAGATCATTTTTGAAGGATCTAAATTATAGAAATGCTTTGGAAATTAAACTGTCTTTCAGTTTTAAAGCTGAGAAAACCTCTGAGAAAAATGAAGCCCACTTTTATAGCTCAAATCTCAATATGATGCTTTTACTTTTATCAAAAGAAAAATAAAGAGAGATGAAAAGATTCTGCATTGGGACCTGTTTCTGGGTATTTCTTGCTGTGTAATAAACTATCCCAAAACTTAGTGACTTAAAACAACAACCATGTTCCATGTCATGATTTTGTAGGTTAGGAGATCAGGTTCTGGTGGCTTGTGGCACTGACCAGCTAGTAGCTGGGGTCTAGGGTCAGCAACAGTTTCCCTCCCCGTCTGGCACTTGGCAATGATGTCTGAATATCTGGGTTCAGATGGGCCCCTCTAAATGCATCTGTGGTCCTAGGACTTCTTCACCACGTCTTTCTAGCCATCTAGTCAGACACCTAGCATGGTGGCTCAGGACTCTGAAGATCCAAGGCAAAAAAAACATCAATACTTTTAGAAATCCTGGTTTCCCTTCTGTCATTTGCAGTTGACCAAAGCCATCCCAGAGTCAAGGAATGGGAAAATAAACTCTACTTTGTGATGGGAGAAGCATCAATTAACCTAAAGACACATTTTATCACCTCTAGGCCCTGTGAATGGAAATTGCCAATACAGTCATTTATGTCATGGGAACTAAAAGAAGTGAGAGGCCATAAAAAAGTCTGCCTCATGCACAGCCCACCATGAACTTTTGAACTTTTAAGTCAACTATGTGACCACATCTTTGACTTTACTTCCTCCTCACCATAGCAACCAGATCATCTGTATTCTTTACCTTGGAAGAAGCCAATACATTTCACCAGCCATTATCCTTCATTTGCATATGGGACCTACATGTAAACCACCTTTGCGGTTTTGCTTCTATGCTTCTATCTACCCTGCCCTTCTTTGCTATGTTTGGAGTACAGTTTTGGTTTGAACAGGAATCTATGCCTCCAGGATCGTAATGCCTTCTTTGCTCAAATAAATGATTTTTATTCTTCACTACAGTCTATTTTTTTTTTTTGGTTAACAGCCCAAAGTGAGCGTTTCAAGAACTTAAAGATAAATTTTTAAAAATGATTTTACAAAATAAAAGCATAGATTTAAAAGTGGTTTTTAAATTTTTTTTTTTTTTTTTTTTTTTTAGAAAAGGAGAACATGAGTCTTCTATTAAATAAAAGCAGTGCAAGGAAAAATACAAATTTATATAAGCAGCTTAATTTTCTCTGATGAAAGTAAGGGAAGAGATTTCCCTCCCCTGCTATGTTTTAGAGCATGTGCTTTTGAAAACCTGTAGTCGAAAGTACTTTCTCTTCTCTTTGGAACATACATAAATTCTTTAAAAAACTAGATAAGATTTTGTCAGCTTTATGACCTAGGAATGACTTCTCTTTTCCTAGGACCTGAGAGGCCCTTCTTTGACATGTAAATATTAAGGGAGATAACTTTCCCTCCCCCCATCTCCTGGTTTCTAAGGGCGGAGTTGGAGCCTAACTTCAGTGGCATCTTGCTCCAAGTTTCAAACCAAACAATCATGAAGATATGAGTAGTTTGTTTCTCCTCTGGATAAGGCCAATTAGCTAACATAGGTGATCACCCTAATTAACAGGTAAATTTAAGATGAACTGTGTCATAAAGATGCTGTCAAGTTCTTTTACCTGAGGAATAGTTAATTGTTTATCTTGAAAACGTGTATAATGGGTTGTGTCTCCTTAGACCTTAGATTTCTTTCTGTCTTTGCAATCTCTTAGAAGATTGCATGTGATGCACGTCACATTCTGTTTTAATGCTTATTCAATAATAAAACTGTTGTTTCTCTACTACCTTTGTGGAAAGTTTTTCTGCATTGGAACAGTCTGTTTTCAATTGTATTTCCCCAACACAGGAAGAGATAAGGAAAAAAGACAAAAAGTATTTTAATAATCTAGAAATTTAGATTATTAAATTATTATTACCAAATGCTTGGTAATAATCAGAGTTATTCTCAAAATTTTGTAAATTCATGGTCATCTGAACACTACTTATCATGAAGAGAAGTTGTAAACAATCTAAATGTCCCACAGAGAAAGGGTAAATTAATAATGGTGTGCATATCCCTTCAGCTGCATATTTTCCTGCTGGTGAAGAATTTCTAATGACCTAAATACTGCTACAGCTATAATGTTATGAAAATGGAATAAAAACATTCTAAAAATTTTATATTCATTATGATCATGATTAAATCTCTCTCACACACACACATAGTGACTGTACACACCAACACTCATGCACACACATCCATGTGAAAAAAAATGAAAGAAAATTGTTAAAATGTAAACTATGTGATTATTGTTTACTTTTAAAACTTTTTGTGCTTTAATTTCTTAACATGCAAAAATTTTCATAGTGGGGAGATCAATAAACTTATAAGCAAGCGTATTTTGGGAATAGAAATATATTAAAAAGAGTAGATGGCAGAAAATCAAAACAGGTCTGTGGGAGAAAGGGATGAGAAAAGTTTACCAAATTCTGAGGGAAATAATAAAACTATGAGAAAAAGTGATGATAAATAATAAAAAAGAATGAAAAAATGACAGATGAGTAAGAAAATAAAAGGAAGAATTAAAGAATATTTTCAAAATCTGTGGAAATAAAGACTTGTGATTGAAAGAGCTGGTTTTAAGCAAAACTAATGATCTTGCGTGAAGACTAAGAAATAGTTTGATAAAGGTTTTGTATTTTAAATAAAACTAAAGAATTTTGGAAATATCTAAATGAAAAAATAGTCAAATCAAGTAAACAAATATAAGCAGGACTTCTGCCCTTAAAAAATAACACAATGGAGCAAGCCATTTTTGTTTTATTTTACTCTTTGGCTTTGACTTTTGCATTTATTACTTTAAACTATCTTATTCCATAGAGAGATTTCCCCCACCCTCTTTTTTTTTTTTTTTTTTTTTTTTTAGAATTTTAACAGGTAACTATAACTTAAAATTTCCCAAGTAGCTAATTTTTAGCTCTATTTGTTAAATAATTCATTCCCTGTAGTTTGCTGATGCATTATTTATCAAGTAGTAACTGCATACATATCTCACTGTCTCTTTCTGGGCTATCTATTCTGCTTCATTGATCTCTGGATCTTTTAAAAGTAGATTATCACTAATTGATGTAAAGGTTGGTAGTTTCATCAAGTCTGTAGATACTTGTCTAGAATATACTTCATATTCTATTGACATTTTAATGAAATTACTTTCAGAGTTCTTGCCCCAATTCACTGCAAAATGAAAACTGAGAAGAAAATATTGTACTAATAATGAGGAAATTCACATAAACTCTTCCTCTTCCTCCCATCCTTTTTTCTTTTCTCTCTTCTTTTCTTTTCTTTTTTCTTTTCTTTTCTTTCTTTTTTTTCTCTTTTCTTTCTTTCTTTCTTTCTTTCTTTCTTTCTTTCTTTCTTTCTTTCTTTCTTTCTATTTAAGCAACTGCGACAGGCATACTCAGGTACAATCTTGGTCTCATGTATTACATATTTTAAAATCAACTGTAGCATAAAAGCAATTTTGACTTAGAACAATGGTATTACTCAGTTGGAGGAAGCTTTTATAAATCAATATTTAATCAATATTTAGTTAATTTATTTTTAAATACTTACTCCTCCACTAACCTATCAGGCCCAGTGTAGAAGATTGATTGAAACCTCATCCAGGAAGCCAGGATTTTAATACTTTCCCTAAGGTGAACTAAATGATACATTAGAACCCAATCAATTTCTAAAACTCTACATCTAGGGGAGATGGTATCAGGTTCAACTATAAGGATTTCATTTTATTTTTGCCAACTGCCCTAAACAGAAGATCGTTAATGTTATTTTGGAATCAAAATCTTTCTATGCCATCTGTTCTCATTTATGCCTTCTCACAGTGATGATCTGGAGACTTAACTAAAGAACAGATTTATACTAGATTGACCAAGGCTTAACGACAGGTAGGTCTGGACTGCTGTGACCATACTACATACTTTAGAATATATGCATCTCTGATAACCAATAATTACCTGTTCTGTTTTACTTCCTCAGGTATCTGGTGATTTTTTCTCAGTTATCTGGAGAATATTGACAGAAGAGCCAAGTTCATATATGATAGAAGAAATTGTTAGTAAGTGGTAAATTGCAGTAAGTGGTAAACTCAGAAAGCAACAAGTGTTTATTGAAAACATATTATACAAGCAATAGTGTTTCAATAGTAAATCTTTTGAAGACCTGATACACTGGGAAACTATTGAGAAGCATCAATTTGTGCCTGCCATGTCTTCGAAATACCCCAAAACACTGGGGTTACTGTGAAGTCTCTTTAAATTAATGTGAATGAAATGAAATTGCTCTGTCATCTAAGTTTATATGACCTTGGCTCTCAGACACGTGGCATAACAAATTTCTTAATAATGGAGGGTGGCAGGGATACTAAGTGTTATTTGAAAATAAATCTTAGATTAGCCCAGACAAAATTCTGTGTTAACATCCCTTGGGTCTACAGCCCGAAATCCATCCAGTTTTATTTTTATGTTTCATAATCAAAATCAAAAATTTGTGGAATACTCTTCATTTAAAAATTAAACATATAATGTAAAATAATAAAATCATCTGAAACTCTACCTCAAAGAGATAAGATGTATTAACATTTTGATATTTAATTTTATCTTATTATTCTTCCCAAATATAGTCAGTATGCAAAAAGGGAAATATGAACATATTAAGCATTATGGTAGTTAATCTCTTTGTGAGGCATGCACTCTGTACTTGTTGTTTGCAAAGATTACCCACAATCATCATATTACCATTGGAAAGAAGCTTTTCCACCTGAGGAAAACGATGTTCAGAAAGGTCCAAGAACGTGTCCTGAATGGCATGGGTAGTGAGTGGAGAAGCAGGGCACAAATGTAAGTATAACTGATTCTAAAGCCTTTTCTCTTCTCACTATGCTGTGCTTCTCAACACAGTACCACTTCCGTTTCTGTGGCGGATGCGGTGAGTTTGCATCCTGGACAGATTGATAATTTTAGAACCTCGAATGAATGTCCTTTAAATGTCTATTTGATAGTTATATAGTAGAAACAGGAAGAACTGATTTATTTTTGGTAAACAATATAAATGCAGAAACAAATTCACTTCCAGAAACTAATGTAAAGCCAATATTCTCTAAAAAAAATTAGCAAAACATATCTACCTCCTGGTGTTTGCTTCTTTCTCTCTGGGATTCTTTGGTTGTTTTCCAACTATGCTGCTTCTTAGGAGGCAAATTTAAAGGGTTTTAACTTTAGGTGTGAAAGTTATTACTTCTTCCCAGTTAACAACATCTCTCAATGCAATAATACATTTCAGAATTTTAGCAGAATTAGACTTCGTATGCAAGTGAGAAAAATATGGAGCAGAGATGAGTATTTTGCAAATTTCTAATCTAAGATGATATTTATTTCTGCAGAATCAGGCCTAATAATGCATATATTTATCAGGCTTAAAAAAATAAATGGTGGCTTTGCAACTTTTATTGCTTGTTCTAGTTATTTTGACAAGAGAGATAATCTTTAAGGAGATAATCTTTAAGGACTTTCTACAATCACACCAGAGGAGGAAACCCGCCTATCATAAGCTTAAATACACACACACACACACACACACACACACAGTACAAAAAGATAGAATTATGAGAAACACACTCCCTAAACAATGATGAAGCCTTCTCTTCAAGCATCTACAATCCAATTAAAAATAAGAGGTCTATCTAATACTTATTTCCCATGCTGGTTTTAATGGACTCCTTCTTTTTCCCACCCCAAGCTTAACAGCGATCTCCTGAAATTTTCTATTTCTAAAAATTACATACGTTGATAATTCAGAAGATTCAATTCTTTATTCACCAAACATTCCCTGATGGCCTACACTAAGCTCAGTGCTCCTGGACCAGGCTCAAGGACTTCATCACCACATGCACTGTCAGTTCTGGGAAAACATACTCAGTGGTCTCTGTGTGAGGAAATTCATCAACTGAATTGCTGGACCCAACAAGAAAATGTCAAACTAATGAATAATAAATTCTGAGTTCTGTATAAGCTGAACTCAACCTGAATTATACAGAATTTAGACAAATAGCACAATCTTTAAAGCCTTTTTGGGTTCCAGATCCGTTATAATCTGGGGGGCATAAAATATAATTTTACTAAAAAAAAATTATACATACAAACATAAACAATTTCTGGAGTCTTATAGACTACCTTGAATGGATTACATTCATGTGTAATTTATTCATTCAACAAATAATGAGCACCTACTATCTATCTATACCATCCTAGATCTCAACTTTTAAGGAGACCTGGAATATTTTGAAAGGTCTTTTAAAATTAAATTATTTTTTGTTTCATTAACTTTAAGGCAGTTCATTGCTGGATCCTGTGATGCTCAAAAGAGCATCAGATCTGAGGCATGTGAGGAAAAGCTAAAATAAGGAAATGAATGATGAAGGGAGTTTAGATTGGACTTACAGTGTTCTTGGACCCAAATAATCGATCTGTCTCATAATTTTTCTAGAACCAACGAGTCTTTTAGTGTTAGAGTTTTAGTTCTAATTAAGAGGAACACATAATCATCTTTAGAAAGTGAGGAACCCATTTCTATGGTGTTGTGGGGGGAGGACAGCTTTGCTCATGAAGAAGATGAGAGTCTGGACAAATCAAAATAAAATATGTAACAATGAGACCGTATGATAGACTAGCTAATCTCCCTAGGCTGTTAATTTAGAGAGACCTAGCTGCAAATTCCACCCTTGTGACTCACTAGCTGTGAAAACATGGACAAATTAAGTCTCTTAGAGAGTCAATTTTAGCATTTACAAAATTGAAATAATAACAGAACCTCATACATTAGTTGGGAAGATTCAATATAATGATGCCGGTAGAGCACTTAGCTAGTACCAGAAACAGTGCAGGTAGTTCCAGAGTATTGAATTATATATAATTCTTCAGGAAAGGTAAGTCAATGGCCGTACACTGCGTAAAGACTATACACAGATGTTTAAGTATTTTGGATAAAGACAGTAAGATTTGGAGAAAAAAATATTTAGAATTCTGAGCTCAGACGGGAATGAGTAGATCAATGGTGTCCTGAAATCAAAATGATTGGGCCCAGCATTCAGCACTGGGTGTCAGAGATTACAACCTCTTATCCTCTGTCTTGCTCACCTGTAAACAGAAACCCCTTAGTAGTAAATTGAAGGAAAAGCAGTGATGTCACCCAAACACTAGAGGGCGCTACAGTTTACTCCGTGAGGGAGAAGCAAGTATGCGTCACCCTTGTAAACTGAAGATGAAGGGTGTATGTAAAACGTGCTAAAATGGTCAGGATAGCCTTTTGAAACAGTTAACTATTATAGTTCAGATTTAAAATTCACCGCAACGCTGTTTTCTTCCTTAGTTTTTTGGCTTTCGAAAGTGAGCCAATATAGCAGTAGGAGGAAAACAATGAAAGACTTTTTCTAATTATTAAGGCCAACTTGCATAATACCACTTGTACCACATGGATTTTTTTTCTTTTTTGACTCTTTAAGTCATTCACAGGCAAAAGTTATTTTATCTATGCTCACAAAATAGAGATAATATTTGATGAATCTTGGCTTTTCAAATTACTTTAAATAATTCAGTCTTCATTCTCTCCTCCATGTGGCTTTTCCTTCATTTACTCATTTATGAAAATAGGTAAGATCACGTCTCTCCCATTTTTCTTCTTTTTTTTTTTTCAGCAAATATTTATTGAGCATGGACTGTGTGCAAGTTACTAGGAATAAGGAAATTCATAAACATCAATTCTGGTCTCTCCCATTGTGAGTCATTGACATTGACTCTGGCCTGCACTTGCATGATGCTGGGAAGAGACAGACAACAGACATATTAAGAGGCAAATATCTGAGAACCTGAGTATACAAATGGGCACTGGCCAAAACAGGTATAAAAAGAGAACTTTGACCTACAATCTGGAGCAACCTGCCCAGGAAATCAACCCCCTTATCTATAATAAACCACTGAGGAAGCCAACCTGGTATCAGTCAGACTTGTAGGGAACCTAATTACTCTCTCTAGCAATCATACAGGAAGCTAGACAATAACTCTGTCTCCATTAGCTCCAAATGATCAAGATATGATTAATAACTGACAGCTCCCCTATTTTATGTCCCTGCTTCCAACTTAAGACCAACCAGAGAAAGCCAAATGTGCACCCCAAACCAATCAGATAGGATGCTCCACTTCTAGGTAGCTCACCTGCAATCTCCCCGTGACCACAGCCTCCAATCAGCGCACACCTGGAGCCTTCCCCCTTTTTCCACTATAAAGCTTTCCTACTCCTCCATCTGCTTAGGGTTTGTCAGAACAAATGACAGTGGTTGACTTCTTTTCTACAGCAAGCTCAGAATAAATAGCCTTTGCTTTTCTCCTTCAGTTAGTCTTTATTTATTTCCACATTCATAATATGAAAGGTTGGGAGAAGTACTAGTGAGAAAATAAACCAGAATCAAGGAACAGGAGTATCTGCAGGGAAGAGGTTTATTTATGTACAATGGACAAGTAACACTTTTTTGAGCAAAGATCTAAAAGAAGTGAGGGCCTGAGCCATGTGGATATCCAGGGAGAGGCATCTCCTACAAAAGGAAGAATGAGTGCAACCTTGAAGGGAAAGATGCTTCTGCAGTTCGAATACCTGCCATTTGAAGCATCACTTGGGTGATGCAGGCAAAGGAGAATAGCCGGATTTGAGTTCAGAGAGGCAACCGGCCATAGGAATATTCTTTCTCCAAGTAAAAAGAGACACCTTTGGAGCATTAAGCAGAGGAATGGCAGAATCTGACTTTGTTTTAAATGGTCACCCTGGTCGTTGTGTTGATGTAAACTGTAGACAGCAAGGTTAGAAGCTGGGAGGCTGGATGGTGGTAATGCAAACAAAAGGTGACAGTGGTTTAGAGCCGGGGGTGGTGGTTGAGGTGGTGAAAAGGCATTTGTTTCTGGATACATTCAAAAGCAAAACTGATTGAGGTATTGATAGATGGGACCTGAAGGGTGAAATAAAAAGAAGACATGAGGATTAAAAACACAAGTTTTTTGGATGCATAAACTCTGAAGGTGAGAGTAATCACTGAGAAGGGGATAAGGAGTTTGGGGTAGTTATTCATACTAAGTAGTAATTTGGTTCCAGTCATGCTAAATTTGAGATTCCTGTAAGATTTCCAAAGGAAATTACAGAGAGCTTCTGGCTGGGGATAAAATTATGGGACCCGTCAGCACATAATGTAGCATTAAAGCCATTGACAGCTGCCCTGGAACACTGTGGTGGTTAGAGGTTGGATAAGTGAGAAAGCACTCACAACGGAGAATGAGAGAAAGTGACCAGAAGTAGGAAAAGAACCAGAGGGTGGCTTCTCTGACAGCCAGTGAAGAAGGTACTGCAACAATAAAGGAGTTGTCAACAGGGACAAACATCGTGATCAGTTAACTAAGATGAAAACTAAGTACCAAAGATGACATTGGACAATGTGGAGGTCATCAATGTCTTTTAAAGTAGTTTTTAGGGAAGTAGTGAAGAATGAAGTCTACTTGAAGAGAATTGAAAAGAGAATAGGAAGGAATAAATTAAAGAGCACAAGAAGAGGAGACTTCTTTCAAAGTTTATATTTTATAAGAGTTAAGAAACAGCAGTAGGAAGGGGTTATGGAGTCAAACAAAAGTTTTGTTTGTTTGTTTTAAAATTTGACCGTATTGCAATCGGTTTGAATTTTTATGGTAGAAAGAATAACGAATAAGAAAGGACAAGAAAGGATATGCTCAATAAGAAAGACTAAGAAAGGACACTCAATATGTCCACACGCTAATCTCCAAGGCCTGTGAAATAAGTCACCTTACATGGCAAAAAGGACTTTGCAGATCTGATTAAGTATCTTGGGATGAGGGAGATTATCCTGGATTATCCAGGTGGATCCAATGCAGTTAGAAAAGTCAATATAGGAACCAGGGGAGCAGAAGGGTCAGAGGAGGAGATATGATGAAAGCAGAGGTGGGGGTGGGAGCGAGACATTGAGGGTGAGACTGAGATTCAAGACTGCTACACTGCTGCACTTGAAGACAGGAGAAGGGGGCATGAGCCGAGGATGCAGGTGGCCTCCGGTAACTGGAAAAGACAAACACTGTGTTCTCCACTGGAGCCCTCAGACGGAACAAATCCTTGCAAATCTATTTTGGAATTCTGACCCCTAGAACTGTAAGAAAATAAATGAGTTTTCTTTTAAGCCACTTAGTTTCTTGTAATGTGTAAGCAGCGACAGGAAACTAACACAATGCTGCTGGGAATGATACAATCAAGAGGGGGAGATGACGATGCAGGAAAGAGATGGTCAACATCTAGAATGATGTCTTTCAATCTATATCTTTGAGCTATTAAGTGGGATCTGGTGCAAGGGGATGGACATAGTAAAGCGATACTATTAAATTCAGTTACAGTCAGCTGATAAATTCAGTGGCAGAAGAATTTCCTCAATTTCTTCAATGAAGTAAAAAAATCAATGCCATCAGCTAAAATTAGAGACATGGAGAGATGTTAAGGAAAAGTATGCAATTGTCCTTTAGAGATGTAGACAAATAATAGACTAGGAGAGTAATGTGATTGCATGGCAGAGATAAAGACTCACTTGAGGTTAATGGCAATGCGTTGTCTATTTTAATTTTGTCCTCAGTTAATACTTGGCTTCCTGGATTTACTACAGCATCCATGGGAAGTTGGATTTAACCAAAATGGGGATTTTGCCACAGGAGTAAAACAGAGAAAATTGGGGTTAGAAATTGAGTGTATACAAAGGAATCTAAAATGCTTTAGGGAGGAAGTGAGAACATGATAAAAGCTAGAGATATTGAAAATATGGTGAATCACTGAATTGTAGAATTCAACATGGTTAAAGAGTTATTGGAAATAGTGTAGGAAGGTGGTAAAGGTCAGAAGTAGAAGGTTCCAGAATGATTTTTGGAGGGAGAGAAGTTGATCAGAATAAAAATGTTGTAGACAGTCTTTCTCTGGGGCTGCAAATTGGTACCACTTGGGAAGTTTAAATCGAAAATGAATTAAATCAGCCTCCCTGGGGATGGGACCTAGACGTTAGCGTGTCAGATTTCTCTTACATGATTCTATGCAGGTAAGATTTGAATAATGGGAAAATAGGTGGCTGAGGTGGAATGCAAAACAGGATGGTCGGAGGCAGAGGAGATAGTATGTATGTTGAAAAGGTGAGTAAGAGAACATGTCAGCTGGAATTGACTTCTCTCAAGGAAAAGCAATAAGGAAGTCTCAGCTGTTTTATGATACAGCTATGGAAACTTTCATCATAATCATAAATTACATTGTTTTTTTTTCTTTCTTTCTTAGCACAAGAACAAATGAATTAATTATTTTTCTGAGAATCTTGGGCAGGATGTTGCCTGCTTGTTGTGAAAAACATAAGAAATAGATGAGTTTCTCCTCACCATCCTCTACAGACTTGTTTACAGAATTCTAATTTAAGATATTTGATAAGCACATGGTCCTAAACTACAAGCACTTGAAACAGTTTTGTTTATAGACATAGTTATAACTGAAGATCAAACCCAAGGCATCACTGGGTACTTAACCATTGAGTAAGATGTAACTCATGCATGTATTTCTGTGAAAGACATTAATAGTTCATGCTCAGAATCTATTTTTCTCCCTCAATATTGTTTAGAGCAGAAGTACACTTTGTTAAAAATATGCCCCTCCCATCCCTTCTTTTACCTAGTTTTGTCCTGGAACCCATATTGACCAATAAGACTACAATAGTAGTCTCCTAGGTCAAGCTTGAGAGAAAATTCTATTTTTTTCTGAGAGAGGCTGACTTGAGAACACTGGCCTTTGCCCCTTTGCAAATTTTACTTCCCTTATGCCTGGAGGTGACTCGACAGTTTCAAGACTGAGGACAAATGCCACATGCTTGGTTGCTGTCAACAGAGCCTCTGCTCTCAAGGAATTATCAGAACAGCTGTGCCAGCCTCGAGCTGCCAAACTCTACACTTTTTAAACAGAGGAAAATAAACATCTTACTGGTTTAAGCAACATTAACAGAATATGTGTTATAAAAAGCCAAATATAATTGCTAGTCAATACAATTTTCTTCAAAGAGAGTTTAAAAACTACCTTCCTTTATCCTTCACTGTAAGTAAAAAAGAAAAAAAAAATCAGTAGATGACATAAATTATGTTTGTGCTCATTCCATCATTCTATTTCAAGTGTAATGAGATGGGCCAATATATAAAGGCTTAAACATGTTCACCCTACCATATTAGGTGGAGAAAAAGAAGCAACTGAGAAACAACATGTACACTAGGTTTTAATCAGACTTGTTTTCATCTAAATTTTACCTAATTTTCCTTTTCAAGTCTGGTTGTAATCAGGCAGGATTAGGGTGAAGGTAGAACAAAGGAGATGGGCCCTGAGAGCTAGTGTCTTGGACACCAAATGAAATGACACCAGCCTATGCCCTCTGGGTGGGTGGCTGCATCGTAATGAGGGAAAGCGACATATGCTTATTCTTATTACACCACTCTAAATGGTTATGAATTCTTGAAAATCTCAAGAAACTAACTTTAAGGAAAGTTTTAAAAATTACGTATTTTTTAATTCTTGAGTTTCCTGGCTAATGTTTTGCCTTGATATACCTTATTGTTGTTTAAAAAAAAAAAAAACTTCTCATTTTTAATTTTAGGGAGATCAATTATTGATAGAAACTATTATGTACATAGTCCTTAAATTTACTAAATAATGCTTAATGCCTTTTTCTGGTAACTTTTTAGAATTCAGAAGACCTCCCCATTATTTTTCATGTCGGACTCATTTATTTGCTGTGAAACAATCATTTCACAATCTAGTTCTAAATTTACATTTAATGTGCTCCAGTAAAATGCTCTTTGATTGCTATACATTTAATTATAAGGAAAAAGCAAAGTTAAAACTACCCTAAGTGCTTGGACTATACTTTGAGCAATTGCATAAATAATTAGCACTTTTATTTCCAAACACATGTTTAAGGCCAGCAGAGGACCCAGTGTAAAGCGAATGTGGTTCACTGAAACCTATCTATAAACCCAACTCACAAATTCTTAAGAAACTTCACTAGCTTATTTTCTAACCCTGGTTATTGTTTGGGCAAGAGTTATGATTAATGTCACAGTATCTACACATTTTCTCCCTAAAACATTGATTAGTAAATTTACAGTTAGCTAAGAGCAGTATTTGATTGTTATTGTTTTATGGCTGGTAGCTTTGGGATATTTTTTAGAAAATGCTCTACTCAAGAGGCCACTGTTTGATTGAATTTTGAAGGTTTTTCCGCTCAGTTGAGCAAAGATTTGATATTTTATTCCATTAGATGTAGGTCACACACCGTAAGGGCAACAGAAAGAACAGAAGCCGTTTCTACTTACCAAGAAAGTCATTTCTAAAATAGTAAGTAAGGTGAAAGCTTTTATGATTAGTAATTCTCATAGGCTTTATGAGGTTTTTTTTTTTACACAATTTTGTACATTTTCTAATAATTGTATTAAAAAGTACAGCCAATTTATGTGGCTGTCTGCTATTTTCTAGGCATGACATAGACTTGCCTGGGGGGAATAATGACCACCTGTTGCTTTAAAAGGACAGAATTTGAAATGCCTTAAGAATAGATTCTACTTCTTCTGACAGGTGATAAAACTTACCTTGGACTGTGGATAAAACTTTGCACAGCTGGTAAATTTAGGCATACTCTTTAGGGAACATTCTTTAATGCACTTAGATATAACAACAGAGAAGTGAACAAATTAACACACTAGAAAGAAAGTAGTAAAAATCTGGAGGTGAGAATGGAAAAACACAAGAATGTTTTCATTAATTAGATGGAAATTCAGATAAAATAAAGGATGAACGGTTGGAGATTTAGTTGAGTAGGGAGGGAGTTGAAAATTTTCAGATAAAACTGAATAATAGGAGAGCTTTGACATGGAGCTGGAGAAGAACAGTGAGAATGTTTAATTTGGTTGAGAGTAAATAAAGAGAAATAACCACAAATTTGATTTAAAAAGTGGTTCTAATACATAATATGGGTCCAAGACCATGAATGCCAAGTAGAATTGCTTCACTAAGCAACACCAGTGACCTCAAAAGCTTTGGGTCAAGAGCATTACATGATCGGATCCGCTCAGTGTAACATCATCCAGCAATGAGGGAGAGTTAGCGTCTCAATTTTTGTTCCTATCGACTTGCATCCTAGGTCCCAATACAATCGAATGACCCTTGGTTCCTTAAAAATACTGGTGGGTTTGCACACCCACGCCCTTGCTAGTACTGCCTCGTCTCTTGGAAATGATTAATTCATTAAATTAATCATGTCACCTGTCCTTTGCTTTCCAGGTGCTCCTTCATTGCTAGAGATACTAACTCCAGTTTAGAAGGGTTCCTACTGTCATGGGAGGTAGCAAAGAGCACAGGGTCCCTGAATCTCATGATGCCCATTATCCGCTTGAAGCCCGTAAAAGGGGCATCTAAAGCTCCTTTAATCCTTGAGATCAGGGAGGCAAGGAAGCCATGCTGAGAGGGTCACTCATGGGTGTTTTTGCAAACACACAAGCGTCTAGATTTGCCTCAAGCTTTATTTATTTATAAAAACATTTTTGTCCCTTTTTTTTCCATCTGGAAGAATTCTTTATGCCACCCTTGTGCCATATATATACATTATAATAATTATTTTTTTACCACTTATAAGTGTTATATGGGGCACAATCCTTAAATGAGAATATAAAATACTGGAAATTAGTTTCCTTTTGCTGCTGCACCAAATTACCACTGACTTAACGGCTTAAAATAACACAATATATTCTCTTCAAGTTCTGGAGTATGACAGGGTTAAATCAAAGTGTTGGCAGATCTGCATTTCTTATAAAGTTTCCAGCAGGGAAAAATCTGTTTCCTCGCTTTTTCCGGCTCCCGTGGGATACTTGGATTCCTTGATTCATGGCCCCATTCTCCATCTTCCAACTGCATCACTCCAATATGTGCTACCATTGTCACATCTCCATTTTTTTTTAACTTTGACCCTCTATCCTCCTTCTTATGGGGACCCTTGTGATTATATTGGATCCTCCTAGATAATCCAAGATAACCTATCCATCTCAAGATCCTTAATTTAATCACATATGTAAAATCTCTTTGCCATGTAAGGTAACATTTTCACAGATTCTGGGGATTAGGATGTGGATTGGGGAGCCTCATCATTCTGTCTACCCTACTCTATACATAGCTGAGGCTATGTTTTATTTACTTCTGAAATCACAAGTAGCACACTGCTTGGTAAATAATAGTCACTGAATTTATATTCGTTACATGTATTTAGGTTTTAAAGTGGTGGAAATTAGGCATAGTTAGGAAGATATTTCTCTGATCTAGAAGAGAAGCTCTCTGTATTTGTCTGTGTCTTCTCTCTCCATTCTGTATCTTCATATCTCCCTTAGAGGCAAAATTTGTCCAGATTTTTAAAGAGATTATTGCACTGTCTTCTGGCTTCATTGTTGTTGAAAAGATAGCTCAGCAAGATAGCAGAATAGTTTTCCACCGTCACGCTCTCCACCCCAGAACATTGGTTTTGACAACCATGCATGGATAAGAGTGTCTTTGTGGGAGTCTAGGAGTCTAGCAGAGAAGTTTCGGCACACAGTTTAACAAAAAGAGTAGATATCTTGAGGATTATAAAAACAGTTTCAGTTTACCCATACCCTCCCTCCCTCATAGCACACAGCCCTGTGCCAAAAATCTTGCCACTGACCCGTGATTTCTATCACAGGGGAAAGTGAAAGCATAGTGAGGTATCCTCAGCAACGCAGGATGCTGCCCCAGAAGTCCACTCTATCCCACCCATCCAAAATACTGAGTTGATTGGCATAGCTGAGGGGTTAGAAGAGGCTGGGTGTACAGCAACCAGGCCCAGAACTCATCAAAGAGCTGCAGATCCCACTACGTGCTTCACAGATTCCAAGAGGAAGTCTGACCATGTGCTGCTTGACATTAATCACCAGCAGACCCCGTCCCCCATAACTGGCCCACAGGTACCACCAATGCTTTGCATGCCTCAATCCCCTGGTGGCTGTCACCTCACACATCCCCACAGACAGGGAGTGTGAGATTTTGCAGAAGGCCTGTGAGCACACGCATAAAGGTGATCCACTTCTAAAAATTTGGGAGAAGGAATACGAACTTGAGCATTTTAGAGCACTACCCTAGAGAAAATAAATGAAAGGCTCTCAGCACCTGGCACGGCTTTGCAGGACCAAGAGAAAACATGCGACCTTAAGAATTTATTTACCCTCAAGAGGAAACAATAAATGTGAAGGAGCCACATCCATATACATCTATAGAAAAGGCTTAGAGAGCCTTAGATTCTGTAGCCAGGCTGACTGGGGAAGGTATTTCTCTCCTGACAATATGCTCAACATCAGTAATCATCAGGGAAATACAAATGAAAACTACAATGAGATTTCACCTCACATCTATTATGATAGCTATTATCAAAAAGTCAAAAGATAAGTGTTGGTGAGGATATTGAGAACACAGAACCCTTGTACACTGTTGGTGGATATGCACAGTTGTGCAATTGTTACGGAAAACAGTATGGGAGTTCCTCAAAAAATTAAAAATAGAACTACCATATGATCTAGTAATCACATTTTTGGGTACAAATATCCAAAAAATAAATAAAGAAATAAAGTCACTATCTCAAGAAAATATTTACACTCCCATGTTCATTGCAGCATCATTCACAGCAACTAAGATATAGAAACAATCCACATGTCTGTCAATGATAAACTGATAAAGAAAATCTGAGATGGATACACACACACACACACACACACACACACAAAATGAGTAAATATGCATACAAAATGAAATATTCAGTCTTAAAAAAAAGAAGGAAATCCTGCCATTTATGACAGCATGAAAGAACTTAGAGTACATTTTGCTAAGTAAAATAAGTCAGACACAGAAAGACAAATACTGCATGATCTCATTTATTTGTAGAAGCTTAAAAAGTTAAACACAGAGTAAAAGAGAACAGGATCATGGTTACCAGAAAGGTATACAGTTGGGAAATGGGGAGATATTGATCAAAGAGTACAAGTTTCAGTTGTCAGATGAATACATTCTAGAGACAATGTACAACATGGTGACTAGAGTTAAGAATACTGAACCTTTTACTTGAAATTTGCTAAAAGAGTCGATATCAAGTACGTGTCTCATTACACGCATGTCCAAAATAGTACCTAAGGGAGCTGGTAGATATGCTAATTGGCTTGATTGTGTTAATCATTTGATAATGTGTATGTATTTCAAAACATCACATTGCACACTTTAAATAAATACATTTTTTACTTGTGACTCTTATTTCAATTAAGCTGGAAAAAAATGCAAAAACAGATATCTATTATTCTAATTGTTGTTTCATTGTAAGATCCTTTTTTTTCTAATTCTGACAATTTGGAAATTTTCATTTGAAAATATGACTTTCTGAAAAATTTCATTTATTATCACTGATTATGGCCTTTCTCATTCTATTTTTAGCTATAATTAAAACCAAATGTACATTGGATTTTCTCTATCCTTAGCAACACTCAATCTTTATTATTCTCCAACTCTTTTTCTTTGTTACATGTAAATAATTCTTTAAATATATCTTTTAAATGATCTAATTTTGTTAAAACTCTCGTGAGATCCATTTTTTAGTTTTTTGTTTTAATTTTTCTTAAATTTCCACTTGCTTTGTTAGGTCTCAACTACACCTCCTCATTTTCTTGATGCCTAAGAAGTTTTAAATTGAACTTGAATTGAACTCATGAGTCTACACTTTATTTATTATACATAATTTTATTTTATATTCTATTCCTAATAATATCAATATCAAAGTTTTGGAGGTCTGATTCTGCTGCTTTTTCTTCTGCCAGTTCTCAGATTTTGTGATGTTTCCTTGTGTGTTTTGGAATTTCTGATTGTGAGTCCTGTTTTTTGAAAATCTGCCTGTGGAAATTTATTGAACTCTTTCATGGGAGAGTTACATTTGCTTTTGTTAGTACCTTTGGGCACTCCCAATCCAGATTTGCTTTCAGTTAAAATCTCCAGCCTGCGAATTTGTGGACCACGAATACATTGTTCATCTAGGCTCAAATCGCTACATACACACCATATTTTAGGCTACTATCGAAATTCTGCTATGACACAAACAAATTTCCTTTTGTCAGACTTACAGGTGAAAATTCTTTCTAGTTTAATCCTCCTCTAGAAATTGTTCCTCTTTGAGAATATTAACTTTATCTAAGGAGTCTAATCTGAATCCAGGCTTTGGCCCAAGCCCTGTACACCAGCCATCCTAACTGAAGCTCTAGGCTACTAGGGAATGGTGGATTCCATTAGGGCATTTATAATGTAAGTTCCATTTTTGCTGTTCTCAGAAGAATTAAGTTTTTTTTAGTTTTCATTTTTGAAATATTTCGCTTATTTTCTTGAAAACTTCTTATGCATTAAACAAAGTGATTTTTTCTCTCAAGAATTTTAGATTTTTTTATGAGGAAATTTAAGAATATCAGTTTCCAATATCAGCAGAAAGTGTTAAATATTTATTGAAGAGCTAGAGTGATAGCTGATGCTTAATATCTCAAGAATATTCTCTAATTAAGATGAAATGACCATTGATTTAAATTGAACAAAAATATAAAAACTCATTTTCAGATTTTATGATTCATCATAATACCTTTCTTGTCAAGTAAATAACGTGCTTAAGAAACGTATAATTGGCCTCAATTTTTTATCTCAAAAAATGTAAACTTTGCTTATCTTAGGACCCTTTAATATTTATCTAAGCTTTATTTCTTTACTATATGATTCTTACTAAAAATGTGTAAAGTGAAATTTCAATAAATTAAAAATATAATTCTTTCAGAAATATAGAAATAAACATGTTTCAAAGATATATATATCTTATTAATGAGAACCACTAGGTTAGAAAGGTTTGTTGAAAAAATATTAGTGGAAATAAAAAAATATTTTATACCAAAATAAATTTTCTGAATCAAAGACAAACCTCTTTAGTGTCCTAAAAGAAATAACACACAAATAAAACCATTATCTTTTACTGTTTAGAAATATTTGCATCTCTATAGAAAAAATTCTGTAAGTTAGCATGTAACTTCACAAAGTTAAGCCATCAGCAGTAATAAATACCAAGTAAAACAAAAGCATGATCTCCTAAAAACTTGAATAATACTTGCTTGAGTCTGTTAAGCAATGTTCCTGCATGATATTGAAAAGACATGCAGTTCTTTTTTTCCCTTATTTCTAAGTAGTGGCTCATTTTCTTCGTTACAAAGTGAAGTCTATGAGAGTAGGGCTTTACAATTCTTGTCCACTCTTCTGTGACTAATGCACAGTAGAGGAGCCTGGCACATAATAGGTGCTCAGACAATATACTGAAGTAATGAATACACAAATCAATGAAACTATTCTACTCCTTATGCTCTTTATTCATATATCACCACTTTATTGGACATGAAACCTTTTATGTAAAATATGTGGCAATGTCCTATAGCATATTGTTATGAAAGTCACAGATGACAAAAAATAGTCATTGGAAAATACCAATACCTTGTCCTACTTATAGTATAAGGAAAACTTTAAAGAAAAATAATTTATTTAAAATAACACCTATTTCATTATGTACAAATAGGAACATCTACCCTGAAAAATATAGAAAAATAGTCAGATACTTGCTTTTATCTACAGATTTACTGATAGCATGAGAGTTAGAGACAGATTGATAGAGATGTTAGATTTGTGACTCAAATTCCATGACTGTGATTACCATGGATGCCTGGCTTTTTAAAATAATGAATAATTTCCTAGTTCAAGTTCCAAACAGAACAAAATTTAATCGTCCCTCTTTTTACTGGTTACTGCATTCCTGGATTTTCACTGTGCATTAAAAAATTACTTTGGAAATAAATATAAAATGGAGTTCTATGATCATAATCATAATTAGGGTTTTTGGTTACTATCCAGATCATTCAAAAGTTGCACAAGATTCAGGACAAAGCATCTTTGTGAAGGACTAACTGTCATATATCTTGTTTGTACAAGAATACTAGTAGGCCTCCATTTACTAAATGTCAGTGAAGTTCCCAATCTTCGTGGCAACCAAATTTCACTCCTCCAAACACGCATACATATTTTAAATGCTGCTACCTGGTATTTCCCCAGTTCATATTACTGAAGCATATATTACTAATTTTTAAAGGATCAGTTTGAACATTGTACCTTCGTTAGTATTTGCCAGTAATTCCAGTGGACATTATTCTCTTGTTTCTCCAATACTTGACAGATTTAAGTTTATACACAGAGTGCAGTGATCAAGAATGTGTGCTCTGTAATCTCCTTGTCCAGGTTTCTATATTAGGCACCATCTATGTCCTTGGGCAGCTCATCTAATCTCCTTGTGTTTTAATTTTCCCATCTGTAAAAAGTTGAACAAAATTGATAGCTATATCACTGGGTGGTCGCGATAAAAAATTGATTCAGTGACAAGGTTGAGGAGGTATCTTAGTACATATTAACTATTTTTTCTTATTAGTATCAATCCCTTAAATATGTAGTGGTAGTGCTGTTTCTTTCAGTGGATAGTATTATTCTCCTTGAAAACTGGGCATTTGAAATGTTGATAATTGATACATATGTATTTGTCAGTTATGTATATTTACTTTGAGCTCTTGCAGAAGCACGATATTCACATAACAAAACCCTTGAAAATATATATTAGAATTGCAAAGCATACTACAAATATCCCAACAAAAGAATTATTAGATCAAAGATGAGTGCTCTAAATTAGAGGAGACTAAAATCACTTTCACTGTTACCAATTTACAGAATGCGTTTGGCTAAGTCACTGAGCTGCTCCATATACTCACTTTTCCCACAATCAAGTGCAGATATAGCACCCACTTCTTCCTTCTCTCTTGGGAATGTTGTAAGGTTAGTTAATATATATAAAGTCTTTGTTCCTCAGGCCACAATACAATTATCTGTCCTGTTATTAAAATTTCTCTGTCCTGTGACATTAGCCATTATAAAGGGTCTTCTATGGATTTTCTCTGCTAGAGGAAGATGTGTCTGTCTCTTTTTTCTTAACCACTAAACAATACAAAATATTTATTACCTTATTATATAGTTGGGGAGTATTACATAAAGCTTCAAGTGTCTCCACCATTAGTTTTTATAATGCCCATAAAAAAGCTCGGGAGAAAGCACTGGAGTTAGATAGTACAAAGCCTTGGTTTTATATTCTCATCTTTCACAATGAAACATTAACTTTCAAATTAAGTATGGAAGAAACTGACAATTTTTCATCTCTATGAAATTAAATTAGTAATTAAGTGCCAGTTGTTAATTATTTTTAATTTGTTTTTGTAAGGTAAATTCATACATCTTTAAGGTAAAAGCACCCTTAAACTTGAATTTAATTAAGTTCAACCAACTTAAGGTAGCGTTAGTATTGTGAAACATGTCTCTGAGGCTGAATCTTGGCTTTACTTATTAGCTGGATGATGCTGAACCTTAGTTTGTCACAGTCAGAAAGATGAAAAGTGCTATGTTAAAGGGGCACAGGAGATATAACTAAAAGAATTTCCAATGGTTAAGACTGGAAAAATTTGAGCAGCAACAAAAAGTAGTTTTGAATTAAAATTCAAAGTATAAAATAAATATGTCTATACCGATATAAATAAATGATTGAATAAATTAATAAGTGGGTAAGGACAGATAAATCTATCATGCAGAAGAATTCCCAGAAATTTATATAAACACTCCACTCCTTAAATATGGGCTGTGTACAATGACTTCCTTTCAAAGTGTACAGTCTGGAAAGCAGATGGGAGTGACTTCGCAGGGAGAAATCTGACAAACCCTTTTCCCAGCCAGGTGAACAAGGTCAACATCAACAGTCGTAAACAGTGTTCATAGTATGTACTTTTTATATGATGTGATGGAATGGCACTTTACCTCTGTGATCTTCTTCCCCAAATCCATAACCTTAATCAAATTCTGAGAAGAATATCAGGCAAATTTCAATAGAAGGGCATCCTATAACATAATTGAGTGGTACTGCTCAACTTGTAAGGTCGTCAAACGTAAGGAAAGTCTGAGAAACTGTCAGAGCCAAGAGGAGGCTAAGGAGACATGACAACTAAAGGTAATGTGAGGTCCTGGATGGAATCCTGGAATGGGAAAGGGTATTAGCTAAAAACTAAGGAAAACTGAATAAACTGTGAGCTTTAGTTAGTAATAATATATCAGTATTGGTTTATTAATTGTGACAAATGTCCCATACCAGTGAATGCTAGTAATAGAGATAACTGGGTATGAGGTATGAAAACTCTCTGTACTATCTTCTTAATTTTTCTCTAAATCTAAAACTGTTCTGAAAAATAAAGTTCATATAAAATATAACAAAATAGACTGTTTATCTCAAAGGAATGTCATAAAATATGATCAATTTTTGATGATAAAATCAGTATATGGAAAACTTATTTACTATATGTAACAAGTTAAGAAATTTATGGTATTACAGTGAATCTACTTATACAGAAGAGGAAACCCAAGCTTAGAAAAGTACCTTGTTATTCTTTAAACTGGTGATTATAGAAACCTGAGAGTCTCCAAAATATTTGGAGACACATCTGCTTGATGAGAGTTTTTAGTTATGTTAGAATATCTGGGTGACAGCTATATTTGCCTACTGTCTTACGATTGACCCAAGTGATGACCTAAAGTGAAAATGTTGAACATGTAATGCCCTTGATGTAACCCTGACTTACCTCTTGTTGGCTTCTCCAAATTTAAAGTAAGAATATTTGGTGTGCATAATATAGTTACTGGTTGAATTATTTTTACTATTTGTACAAATATATGTCAGTGTTAATTTTCAATGTAAAGAAATTCAAAATTAGTCCTTAGCTTTTTAAATCATACAATAAATAAATTAAGAAACTGATTTGTTATCATGAAAATTACATTTTTTACTGGAATAATTTTTTTTAATTATTTGAAAATAAAGGTCAAATTTGGTTACAAAACACCTTGCAGGACATTTGATCCTGTCCAAAATGTCTATTGAGACATTCTGTCCACACCAAAGGTCCTTGAAATTTGGTCATATTTGGTCCTGTTCGAATTATTAGACTGATAAAAATATGATAGTATTTTTTACGCATTAGTCCTGTAAACCAAAGTATCAATAAATGTTATGAGCTATTTGAACCAAGAGACATTTTTTAAGTGTTGACATTATGGACAGAATCAAATATCAAGGACCATTTAGCATGAACTAAATATGCTCATGAACGTCTTGATAGAATCAAATTTCACAGACCTTTTGGGGTGGAACGAATGATTCGTGGACGTTTTGGGCAGGACCAAAAAATGTCTGCTAATTCATGGCCCACTGTACATGTATAGAGTTCGTAATTCCGAAGTGACTAGGGGGATATCGAGCCCTCACAATATCCAGACACTGAGGCCATATCAAATGAAAATGAAAGAACATGCTGAACTTTTCTCATATTTGCATCAAATGGAAAGAGATCTAATCTTTGTAGAGCTCATTAGTAACTATAGAAGTAAACATGCAATAAGAAAAAAAGCACATTTTAATTTGCCAGCATTTTACTTAGGGGCATGCTCTCAAGTGTTTTGGCTTATCAGAATATTGGGGAAGATTAAGAACAACCTCATTATTAAAAAGAAAAAATGACAATGATAAATGGATGCTTCAAATAATGGCACATCACATTTGAAATCCAACAAATAAAAAATGACAAGCAGAGGACAAATTATGAAAGTGTTTCTTCTAGTAAAACTAACATTCAGAATTTCATTTCAAAAATATATTATCTACCAAATCAAAGTAACACTGATGGTTCGAATTCCATCAATTGTGTAGTTTTGCTTGTATTTAATTTGTTAATTATTTTGGTTTTGTGGCTTTTGTAAGAACCATAAGCCTAAAAGTTTATACCACATTTACATCTGAACATAATTGATGTAAGAGTGTAGTATAAGTATGTTTTCTTAAACTTTGTTTTCAAAGATATTTGAATATAATTTACAGTTGAGAAGCATGGTGCCAGTACCCTAGGTGAGATGTCTTCAATTATATTTGATAAACATGCCCTCACCCTCCTTTTTAAAAAATAACATTGCCTAATGGCAGGGAGGTAAGAGCAATAAATTCATCACTTTTATTTCAAAGCTTTTTACCACCTATTCACATAAGACTGAGTTTAACCAGCAATGTAAAATATTTACACTCTAGGTTCTTGTCAAGGAGTATAACCTCGAATTCACTCTCATCTCAAAAGGTCTACTGGGAGAAATAATATTAATGTAAAATTACCTTAAAAGGATGTGCAATCCATTCATTTCTATAAATCAGTGGCTCTCAGTCCCAGTGCAGGTTAGAATCACCTAAGATGCTTAAAAAAATACTGATACCTGGGTCTCATCTTGAGCTATTTTGATTTAACTGGTTTGATGTAGAAACTGATATGGTCATTAAATTTCCTTACATGATTGTAATTAAAAAGCAATACGAAGAACCACTGGAAGAGACACTCCAACTAATGCAGTGTTTCTGATCCCAGTTTGTGTATTAGTATCACAGGGTATGTTTTTAAAACGTTGTTTAATTACAACAAAACATAACAGAAAAAAAATGCTGAGGCCGGGGCCCCACTCCTGTATTGTGGTTTATTGGGTTTGGGGTGAGGCCCCATGCGCTGGTATATTTCAAAGCTCCCACAGCCAATTTCAATGCGAAGTCAAGGCTGAGAACCACTGACCTAAGACCTGAACACCTGGACCACATTTTTTAAGCTCTTGTAAAATAAAAACACTGTCTACTATATTTACTATGAGATATTGTTCATTGTATTCCACAAACAGGTTTTGTTTTGTTTTGTTTTGTTTTTTGGTGTCAGAAGCAAGAACAGTGATGCAACTCTTGATAAAATGTGTTTGTTTTTAATGCATGGATACTTTGTATTGCTGCTAAAATGCTTAGAGGCAAATTCATGGCCAATACTTAGCAAATGTGGCACAGATTTTGTGGGCAAAATCACGCCATTTATATCTTCTATTCTCTATTCTTGTTTTACACCGTCCCCAAAATCTCCATTTGTTTTTCATTCATCGAAAGTCTCTTGCTTTGTTTTCTTTCGTATTCATTTATTTTTTCTTTATTTATTTAAAATTATTGGGGTGACTTGTTTTCTGTTTTTAAAGGTCTTCTTAAATTATTTCTGCAGCCATATGAGATAGAAAAAAGAAAGGAAAGAAGGCAAGTGGAAGGAGAAAGATAAATTTAATGATTTCTAGAGCCTGTAGTCAACTTCATGAGCAGAGGCAAAAACACATCCATTTAATACATAGATGACATGGAATAGACTCTGAGATTTCACAGAAAAGTCTGTTTTAAATATTGGCATGAAGGTAGCTTTAAAACAGTTGAAATTTGAGGTAAAATGCAAGACAATAGAATAAATTTTACTGACTAGCTAGTGGTATTAAACTTAATTTAAATGAGTTTTAGATTACTCCCAAATGCATTCCTAAAATAAAAAAATGTTTTGTTTTTTTTTAAAATAAATGAGATCTTTAAATTGTTATATAGTCATATAAATCTGTCATATAATTCTGGTCTTCAAATCTGTAGAGAAGTATTCAAACTGTGAATTTATAATTTAGGAAGATATAATTAAATCCTGATTCTTAAATTAGAGGATGGCCTAACCAAATGTAACATCATTGATTAATTAATTCATTATCCATTCAAACAGTATTTCTTGGGTGACTATACTGACGAGTTCTGGGTCAGGCTCTCTTCTATGTACCAGGAGTCTGATGGTAAACAAAGTGATAAACACAGTGTCCATTCTCATAGAATCTGTACTCTAGATGGAAGAGAGACTTAAATGAACATAAATAGAAATGTGTATGTATTTAGATGTAAAAAAAAAATGCTATAAAAAAAGCATAGCATGTAAGATAATGGCAGAGATGAAGGTGGTAGTTTGATGTAATCTGATCATTCAGGAAAAGTTTCTCTTGTGACTAAATTTGGATCAAAACCTAAAGGAGAATGAATCATTACTAAGTGGGAAATGTATATGCCTTGTCATGGGTCAGGGACATAGGGAAATTTCTTCAGGCAGAGGGAATAGCATGCATAAAAGTAATAAGTAGAAATCTCTCTCTATATATGTATTCATACACTTTCATGTAGTTTCAAGTCAATCTAATGGACATCCATTTAAAACCTTTTCTACTCATTTGTACTTGTTAAAATTTGAACTGCTCACCAAGAGAGATAGGACATTATCTTTCAAAACAGACATACAATATGTTGGGAGAATGTCTGAACATTTCAGATGAAGAACTGAAAAGGGAGAAAAGTAAAGCAAGATGAAATGGCCGTGAGTGCCCTAATTTTTTATTCTGCTGCTATACCTCCTTTCCTAGTCACTTGAAACTGATGATGCAAGTAAAACTCAAATACATTTTTACAAAGATAAATCAAATGGCTTTCAACCTAAATTAGCTTCTCTAAGACCTCAGAACAAGTCCCAGGAGGACATGTTGATAGAGTAATTCAGCAGGCTGTATTGTCAGATTCCTCTCACTGACTGTGATCTAATCACAGATAATTCGTGGATGGGATAGGGGAAGTTGTGGATTATTATATATGTGTACAGTCCAGACTGTTCCTGAGAGCTCTAAAAAATCGAATTCTCTTTGCTTTCTACTGTGATGGTTCACAGGCAACTTCGACTTCACACCTGAGCTTAACGCTTAACACCGCAGTACATGCATCCCTGTGTACAGTGATGTTTGTGCCAGTGACATGACTCATCTTTGATGCATTTCTGTACTACTAATCCATCACCTACTTTCACTGATTATAACTCCCATACGCAGCACTCTCCATCCCCTCCTTTATGTCTCTGCTGCTCTAACCTAGCTTCCATGATCTCTCATTTGGACTATTGCAATAAATTTCCAACTGATTTCTTCATATTCAATTTTGTGTCATTCCAATCCTTTCCCCTACAATAGCAATGTTTTTTTTTTCTTTTTAATGCCGACTTCATTATGTCAGTTCCATGCTTAAAATCTTTAAGTAGTTTTGCATTGATCTTAAGAGAAGATTATTAAATAGTACACATCACCCTGCATACCTGGATTTTGCCTACACTTGCAGCCTCATTTCACAGTTCTCATTTCTCTCTTGCTCAAGGCTTTCCATGTGCATTAGCTCCACACTCTCTTTGGGCTCAGTGCCTTAACCCAGACAATATCCTACACCCAGAATTCTTTTTATTCTACTTTTTATCTGATGCTCTGGCTAATTCCTACTGAAGCTTCAGGTTATGCCTTAAATAGTATATTGTCATGAGTGTTTCCTTCACCTCATAATTAAAATTAAAGTAACAGGCTGTATTTTTCATACCCTATATTTTTTTTATCTATAGCTATATCTCAATTTGTTATTTAATATTTAATTCAGTTGCTATTTAATATTTACTTCTCTCACTAAAATGTAAGCACGTTGAAGATATGGAATGGAGTCATAGTCAGAAGGTAAGTTTTAAGGTTGGGCAAGAACTAATTCAAGAATTGGTCTTTTGTGCGGAGCTAAGAGATTTGGGTTTTATCTTGGAGGCAATTGAGAACTATTGAAAAAATTTGAATCAAGGTGGTGACATGTTTAGAATTGGATGCAGTAAGGTCTTTATGGACTCCAGCAGAGTATGGATAAGATAAGTGTAAGACCAGAAGCAAGGAGATTAAGTAATAAATTGTTGAAATGATTCAGGTAAGGATGGTGAAGTGATGAACTAAGGCATAGCAAGGTTACATATTTAATAAATTAGAATAAGATGTCAATCAATAGTTGAGTTTCCTGGGAAAAAAAACTCTAAGGTGGAGATCAATGTGCATTAAATCTATTACAGAGTGCTCTTAGAATTAACACCTGAGGAGGAAAAAAGGTAAGGAAGAGGATTGGATATAAGAAGTCAAGTTGTGGTGCAGACTCAATGAAACCCTAAGCTAACCCCACAGGGAGCTCTGGAGCTAAGATGGCTCCTTAGGGTTTACCCCTGGTTGAGGTTAGCAGACTGGACCTTCACACTCCTATATTGATCAGTCATCACTAGATATAGGTCATGAATGGGGAATGACTTGGGTGAGATGGCTGTTTTTAGGCAATACCTGAATGGGGCTGGCAGCTGAGGGCTTTCTGACATGATAGTAGCACTCCCAGAAGTTGGAAGGTGCACCTGGATGGATAAGCTCTTATTGATTGAGAGACTGAGGGGTGGGGCGGAGGGGAGGAAGAACAAAGAAAGAAAGAGTCTGGGGCCTGGGTAATAAACAGAAAGAGGCCTGGGCTGAAAATAACATTTAGAATGTGTAGTCTGACAGGGAGTAGTAGAAGTTAGGGCCATGGTTTAGACTCCCTAGAGAGAATAAGTTAAGTGAGAACAGTATCAAGTTATATATAGGAGCCTGAAACAAACAAACAGATAAAACGAATATGGGCAAGATCACCTATAGAAAGAAAAGTCTGAGAACGAACAGGTGGAGAAGTAGTAAGGAGGATAATATAACAAAGGCAAAAAGAGCAAACATTAGAGCAAACTTTCCCTGGGTGCTTGCTCTGGGTCAAGTTTCTTGCACACATTTCATAAATGTAACTTTTGGAGCAGCTCTATGATATTGTTACTATTATTCTTCTCATTTGGTAGAACAGCAATTTTTAAATGTTCAAAAATATGCCCAAAATTGATGGCGAAGGCATTAAGTCAAGACTGAAACAAGTCTTTCTTTACTGCCTCAATCAGAAGATGGTAGTTACTTTTTACCTTTACAGAAAGGTCAATTAAACGAGGATATGGAAATGTTCTTTGGAGATAGCAGTTAGAATGCCCAGAAAGTCTGTCACATTTCTAGCCAGGTTTTAGTAGGCAGCATGGTGATGGAAGGCTTCAATGTGGGAGCAGTGGAAAGTGGGGGAGTGGATGAAAAGCTGTATATAAATAAGTAGCCAGGAATACAGATCAGGCAAGATGGAATTTTAATATGGAAGAGAATCGAGGATGATTATATTCTAAAGAATAACTTAGAGAGAGAAAGAGTGTGTAATAGGATGAAGAAAGGGAATTATCTATGAAACAAGGCCCCTGAAGAGGTGGAAAAAATTAAGATTCACAGAAAAGTTGGAGAGAAAATCACTATCTCCCCTTAAGTGTAAAGGAGAAAAAGTAAAAATGGTGTTGACAATTGGTTTTGGCTATGAGGGACAAAAACAAAAGCTCCTATATTATTTATGTTTCTCAGATTGTTCTTCTATTTAATATGTACCTCCATATTCTAAGTAAACATGCTCTCACTTGTGTTTATTTGTAATAAGACCAAATGTTCTATGTGATGAAAACCAAACAGTTGGAAAAGAATGATAAGTTGGAAACTCCCAGGAGATGAAGATAGAATTAAAAATGAGATAGAATGAGGAAGAGGAAGTAGAATGTAGAAGAGGAGCTGGAAGTAACAAGCCAGAGTGATGTTGGCAAATCTCTTCAGGGTGAGAATGGTTAAACTCATGCCTCAGTAACCTAGAACAAAGGGCTGAGAAAATCCTTCATCCTGAGCTGTAGGAAACTGTAAACTACACAGGATTTATCTATTTCCTCAATGGTTCTCATTTCTTAGAGGGAGTTCTCATTTGGTCTGGAATGGTACTAAGAAAGCAACAACAAAGATGGATGGTAGATAGAAAGATAATAGATGATAGATAATGGATGGATAGATTAGATGATAGACAGACAGGTAGGCAGATGATATATAGACCACCCATCTTGAAAACTTAATGATTTCCATATTTCCTAATTAAATTAATGAGCTCTTTAAATCTGAATGGTATTAGATCACCCATTAGCTCTTCATCTGTGGTTGACTAAAACAGAGGACTTTTGCAAACTACAATGTATCCCAGCTGGAGTATGCTTGCTGTGCTTGCTTTCAAGTAGTTTTCATCTTGGAAATGGATTCTTTACATTAAGATGTGAAAGAAAAAGGGAAAAGGTCTGCTTCCCACATAAGGAACTTTCCCATCTCTGGGCAATGGCAAGGTAGTGGCAGTCGAGGATGACAATTTGACTCAACCTTCAAAACAGTCTCAATTAAATTTTCATTAGAAACTATTTGAAAAACTATTGAAGGCGTAGCATTAAATTTCAGGTTTAGACTCATTTATAGGAGAAGATTTGAAAAAGCATCTCTACCTTCTGTTTTTGCCTCAGACTAAAAAGATGAGGTTAAGTACAGTAAATCAGAGATTAGATTTATTCTTGGATCGATTCCTTAATAGCTAGCCTAGCCAAGAACTCTGAAGACCTCACTGCATCTGGCAAATAAGGGACTTAAATCTGATGATTTTGAAAATAGCTTCCATCTCTAAAAAGTTTTCTATTACCCGAATTTAAGTAATTGCATAGCAGATCCAAAGGACCATTTTCATATTGTTTCATAAAAATGGAATATACATTTTTGGCTTTAGTAAATGTGTGATATTTCAAGCTACCATTAAAAATCTAATAAAAGTTTATGTATTAAATATTTCACCAGAGAGAAGGGTATTACTTAACAAATAATATAATAATTACCAGTAAATGCAATTATGAGGAGTGTTTCTCTTTGTTCTTTCTTTCTGGATCTTAAGAATAAACTGTGAAATTTGAATTTCTTGCTTCGAACTCCACCTTTTATAAAATGTCATTAATTTTAGTAGAAGCCTTGAAACTAATACTGAAACATTTCTCCATATCCAGAAGTCTGTATTAAAACCAGAATTGATTAACTATATTAAGGAAAGGTGGCTTAGATTGGAAGAAAGGAATACATCATCTAAAGTCCAAAGCGTTTTTCAATTGCTCTCCAAAGAATACTGCCCAGGTTTTGGCATTGTCTTCAGCTGTGGCTTAACACGTATATTTATACTTTTAAATCAAAGTAATTTTTAGACAGGAAGTTTTCAGCTCTGTAATTAACATTCCACAATGGAAGCTCTGACACGTAATTACAGCATTGCTAAGACGATAATAATGTGAGAAATACTGAAGTTGAATGCAGTATTTCTTGACACACCTCTGCCTACCTTCTTATTGGCTGGGAAACAATTATATATGACTAGTAAATAATCCATACAGAAATGAATGTGTGTGTACAAAGGCCGCGTGTGTTTACAACAGGTACTTCTCGTTAGGCCAAGTTCAGTCACTGCTGCTGATTTGGATTAAAACGTTATGGACAGTAACAGTGGGAAACATCATCAGAGGCTGCTGTAGACTCAAAGAGGCCTCCACCTTCTGCATCTTGAGCAGCTTCCATTCCAGATTTGGTCAGTCTTCAAAGCAAAGACGATGGCATTTTATCCCCTGCAAATCGCGGGACTGGTTCTTGGGTTTCTCGGCATGGTGGGGACTCTTGCCACAACTCTTCTGCCTCAGTGGAGAGTATCAGCTTTTGTTGGCAGCAACATTATTGTCTTTGAAAGGCTCTGGGAAGGGCTCTGGATGAACTGCATTCGACAAGCCAAGGTCACGTTGCAGTGCAAGTTCTATAATTCTTTGTTGGCTCTCCCACCCTTCCTAGAAGCAGCCCGGGCCCTCATGTGTGTGGCCGTGGCTCTCTCCTTGATTGCTCTGCTTGTTGGCATCTGTGGTATGAAACAGATCCAGTGCACGGGTGCTAATGAGAGAGCCAAGGCATACCTTCTGGGGACTTCTGGAATTCTCTTCATCCTGACAGGTATCTTTGTTCTGATTCCGGTGTGCTGGACAGCCAACATCATCATCAGGGATTTCTACAACCCAGCCATCCACGTAGGTCAGAAACGAGAGCTGGGAGCAGCACTTTTCCTAGGCTGGGCCAGCGCCGCTGTCCTCTTCATCGGAGGGGGTCTGCTGTGTGGATTCTGCTGTTGCAACAGAAAGGAGCGAAGGCACAGATATCCAACTCCTGGATACCGCGTGCCACGCGCAGAGGGGCGGAGGAACGTGACAACGCTGGATAGGACCTGCACCAGTTATGTCTAAAACCTGCTTTCAGCTCAAACTGTGGATTATGGCCAATGTGTTTCATAAAGTCCTGCCAGAAACTGTAAGTACATCAGGCAGGAGAACTTGCTTTATGACTGCATTCAAATCGAGATGAAAAATATAAAGGGCATATAGATTGTAATTTGTCACCTGTGGTAGGAATAGGAATGACTCATTTTGGACATTCTGACATCGTGTATTAAATGTATTTACTATCATTGGACTCAAATAATCTCGATTCCAATTTGTGTAGTCTAAAATCAAGCAGATTTGTAATCTTAACATGATGATAGACTACTCCTTTTTGACAATCATATATTATTTATTAAGGAAGCCAAATTATATTGTAATGGATAATGCATAATAATAAAATATATTCTAAAACATAACCTAAGCTATTGTCCTCCAAATTATTTATTATACTAACAACTGAAATCACATATTTTTCCTTTTAAAACAATTAACCTGAAAATAACAGATATAAAATAAAGATTTTAATTGAATTTATTAAAATATGGAAATGTCCATCCAATGATAAAATTTATTATTCCTTTAGGAAACTCAGATGCACTAACAAACTATTTTGAGGAAAAAGGAGCTCTGATTTATCTTACGGCATTTGAAAAGATAGCCTTTAATCATCTAATTATACGGTTAAACTTACTTAGAATTATATATTTAAAAAATAATTTATAAATGTGAAGTCATATGTTTTCATAACCTATGACTTGCACCTACAAGCAAACAGAACTATCTATCTTGATAAGACACATCACTAGAAGATTGAGAACACTCAATTCTCATCAAGAGGAAATATGGTCTCAATTAGGGAATTGAGGTTTGGGTGTTGAAGGCAGTGGTTTCTGTTCCTTGTTTTATTCTTTAGTCATTGTACAGGTTTACACATGCAAAGTAAAATGAAGAATCAAGGTAATGATTCAGGCAATTAGTCAGGCTAAAATAAGTACCTTCTTTTTTGTTCCCTAATAAATAGGAATGGCTAAAGCATTTTGTTTTACTCGAATTATGTGTACTGCTTTCTCAGTTTTTTACTTCGCATGTATGCAAGCCAACATCAGGGTTAAATGTGTGTTTGGGGTTGGGTGATGATGGGTAGAGAGAGTTTGGGGGGCAAGACCACTTCTATAAGTTCCTTCTGAATATTTCCACTTTATTTTGAACCAATCAATGTTTATATATTCAATTTTAACTTTCCAAATATTGCACTTATTTTGTAATAAAGTTGTATCGAATTTACAGTACATAATTGCGATGAACTGATTAAATGTGTTCACCAAATATTGATTGCCTGTCCATTCTTATTATAATAAAATAAATAGTTAGCCATTTTTAACGATGTTAATATATTGAACTGTGGGGTCCATTTAAGAATGAATTTCCATTCTCAAAAGATCATCTTATAAATCAGAAACATTAGATCAGAGATAACTCAAGACTGTGTTAATGCTGGGTCCTCACTCTGTTCTACAAACTACCAGCAAAGCTTCAATAAGTTAAACCCTTCATAATATAAAACCATATTGAAAACATTCATAGGACATGAATAATAAAAACTACAAAAATGTAAATATCATCAAGAAAAACAATGATTTATTTGATTTTTCCTGAGATTGTTTTTTTTTTTTTTCCTTCAGATTTAATTCATAAAGACCTACATATTGAGTCTGTTGAAAAGAAGTCATTTATCTTATACAGGCAAGACATCAAGACAAACAAGATGTATGCTTAAGTTGTCATGGAATCATTTGTCTTACCCTTTGGCTCACTAGAAGAAGTAATTAGCCTTGCAGGATGGGTTCCAGAGTCTAAATGAGGCATGCTATCCTACGAGCCAGAGGATAAAAGAGTAAAAAGATGTAATGCTGGGTAGAATCATAATATTATTAAAGATAACATTAGCTACCGAATGTGGGGCAAAATTTCAGGAACTGATCATTTTTCACCTGCTCTTTCATCAATCAAGGTGTACTTTTAAGGGTAAAAAAAAACCCGTCTGTCTCCCCTCTCCATGGCAATATTTTCTCTATTACAGTGAGAAGAAACTTTAAATGAATTTCAAGGCACAGTATGGTTGCAAAACACATATCGCAAACCAGGTGTGCGAGAAATGCATCTTTATTTTCTAAAATTTAATTTAAACTCAACTTCTTGGGTATTTTACCACAGATTACACAGTTCTTGGGGTCTTTTGCAGTGATAAGCAGTATTTGGGATAATAGTTTCAAGGTATCAGTCCAAGATCATCAATCCATTCAGATTATTGAGAAAATGTCTATGGTAGATTTTACTTACCTTGGTCAGTCATCACTTCAAATGAAGATTTCGGCCAGAAAATCAAGAGAAGCTGACACTCAAAATTGGCAAAGGGATCATTAAGATCATCAAAAGCAAGCATATGTCCTGAGAGACCAATGCTAAGATCATCCACACTCTCATAGTCCTATGATTACTATGTATGAATACAAAAGTTGGACAGTGAAGAAGGCTGATAGGAAAACATTGATTCATATGATATTGGAGGAGAGCTCTACGAATACCCTGGATCGCCAGAAGGGCCTGAAACATTGCTAGAGGCAAAAAAGACAAAACTGAAGCTGTCCTATTTCAGACACATCATGAGAAGGCAGAGTTCTTTGGAAAAGACAAGAGTGCTGAGAAAAACAGAAGGCATGAGGAAAAGGTATAAACCAATATGAGATGGATTGACTCCACGAAAGAAGCTGTAGGCATGAGTCTACAGAAATGAGCAGGGCCACTGAGGACTGGACATTGTGCATCTCAGTCACTATTAGGGTGGCCAGGAGTCAGAGCCAACTCAATGGCACAAAACATGCACTATTACACCTGACCTCGTGGTCTCTTTAGGCTTCTTTGCCCTGTCAATTCTCTGTCATGTGTGGCAATTTTTTTGAAGCTTTCTTGTTCTGCGTTGCTTGGATCAGTAGATTTTAATCCTGGCTGCATATTAGAATTACTAGGGGAACTTCAAAATCTCCCAGGGCAGCCAGTTGCAAGATGATCTATGTCACTATTTCCCAGAGTCACAGCAGGAACCTCACCTGCTGACTTGGTTACCAGCTGTCTACAAGGAGTGTTGAAGGAGATCGTTTCTTCTCCCATAAGATTACTTCTTCTTTTAAATATCCTTCCTTCTTCTTCTTCATTGTCAAAATTGTATACGATTTTATAGAGGTTTAGGCTTTCAGAAGCAAAGATGCATAAATAAAGGCTAAAACTCTCCTAGGCTACTTTGCCTTCAGTTTTGCTACGGAGTTCACTGAGCCAGTAAAATACATTGCTGGCTATCTTCTAGGATGGAGACCATGGAGAAAGGAGAAATATAATATTATCCAGCCACACATGGTTGAAACGTTTTAAAAGATTAACCCTTTGTAGTTTACAAATTTAATTAAATGTACACTAATAATTATTTTTTTCTAAAAATTTTTTCATTTGCAAAAAATTCTTACTATATTAAAAACATTTTGTTGGACTCACTTGTTCTTCACAATCACCACATAATGTAGACAGTATAGATACTATCAACACATTTCAATGAAGAGAACTGAAAGTCATAAGGTTAGATAACTTGGTCAAAGTCACATAGCAAATATGAAGAAATCAAGAAGTCAACAATAGTACTAAGTAGAGACTTAATAAATATTTAAGAACTAATCAAGAAATATTATACATGTGATATAATAGTGTCAGATTTTAGCTAATATGAAGTTCTTCCTTCCATAGAAAAGAGATGAAACTATAGAACTTGAAAATTTAAAAACAGTTTTTGTTTTTCTGTCTGAAAGATCTAAATTCTGAGGAGCTGTGGGCAAAGAATACAATGGCTCAGGCAGAACCAGGATTTCCTCACTCTTAAGGTCAAACAAAGATTTCCTGGGACAAAAGTAAATTTTAAAAAACAGGGTCTAGATATTAATATTTCTTGGGAAAGGACCCTGCAGCCTCTTCCTAGTCAAGTCCCTGAGGAATGGACACAGAGAAATTATAAAGTCTCAGACGGATTTGAGAATTTGGGGACAGAAATGATCTGAGCCCTGACCTAGGTGAAGTCAAAGGTGTTGTCAGTTTTCCTCATTCCCTCGCAGTGCTGGGGGATTAAAAACAAATCTGTGGTATACTTAGTCAGCCAGGTTAAGAGCTAATCTTGCCAAGTTTATTAACAACTAGAACTATATAAGAATATCTCCCATTCACCCAAAAGTGGCACAGAGTATTCAAAAAGTCCCAGTCATCGGGACTCAGAACACAGCAGTGACACCCACGGATGGACAAGTGGGCTTGTCCATGGCCTATTTGTCCTCAGGTCCTTTTCTTACCCTTACTAAGCTCTAATCTGTCTCCTAATGAGATGAATGCCAATGGGCTATGTGGTGGTGCACCAAACACCAGGTATAAGCAATAAAAGGTAACTCTATCTGTAGAGAATTTAAAAACAATAATGAAACCAGGTAAATATTGGGTCTGTTGATTATCTTCACATGCTGGACTTTCTCATCAATGTCAGTGATAAAGTACTTTTGCACAATAAAAATTGTGTTGGTCTAAATCCTGAACAATCATGACAGTTAATGTTCAGATAGATGGATAAGTAGGTAGATAGATACTAATAATATTAATAATAATAGATAAATAGATGATAGATGGTAGATAGTTATATAAATGATAAATGTATATAATAGATAGATGATGAATAGATGATAGTAAGAGAGAGATAGAGAAAGAGAGAGAGAGAAAGTGCTCCAGTGAGCCCTGACACCTGACATCCACTATTTCAAGAGTAAATATGGGAATTTTCCTCTAGATTCAGATTCGTCAAGGCATGATTTTCAAATCATCAGTCTTCAGCCACTCTGTTTTATTATCTAAATTCTTAATAGAATAAAAATGCCTAGTCACCATAAAATAACAGCATTAAGTAACTCAAGTTCTGTTTCTGTCTTGACAGAGTCTATATTACAGAAATTAGAGACACAAACTATACACTAGCTAGCTTGAATTAGTCTCGCCTGTTATGGACTTCGTAAACTTTCTTCAGAGCAATGGTTACAAAGAATACAATGTTTATTACAGAATAAATATTAAAAATGTGCGAATTTGAAGCTTATTACGGAAAACTATTTTTCTTACAGAGGAGTGGTATGGTAAACAACAACAACAACAAAAAACCTTAATAATCTGTATCTGAGAGTCTGGTGTGCTGGGTAGAGCACTAAGGCTATGTGGAGCGATGCCTCCAGGGATGACTGCATCCTCCTCTCAGCTTTGCTAGAAGGACATCCATTAGGTCCAGCCTCAGCCAATGAACCTCTTCTCTTGTTCCAGCAATGCTGCTTCTCTTTTTGTTCCCCCATCTTCAGGGAAGTAGCAGCTTCGTGGACATGGGAGGGCTGTGTGTGCCTGGGAGGCTATGTGATCCTCCACTTGGTTTTTTAACTCTCTTGGTAATCTGTGTAACAAAGTCTCTCTATTCAAGAGAAATATTTAGAATGATTTCACTTTTCCTGGTTGAATCTGACAAATGCAACAACTGAGAATTATCCTGAAATGGGAGCATCTCAGAAGAATCCGAGGTGAACAACTAAAGGTCTTAAATATCAGATCGATGACTGGGTTTCACATGAGCCCAAAGGATTTAGACACAACCCTGGGGAAATTAGACTCTCGCTGAATAATGTTAACTTTGTATTCCATAGGGGTTTGAAACAGAAATTAAGTTCAGTTTTAAAAATATTTAATATTTGCATGTGAAAACATCTGGTCCACAGGAGATGGCAAATGTTTTGCAGAGAAAATAAAGAAATAATGAATTAATGAAGGAAGAAAATAATAAGCAAACTATAATATAAAGTACCTTATCTAGGAATAGTCAAAAGCGTAGTTTCTATATAGATCTAGAGTTTTGTGTTTTTGGTACTCAGAGCGGGATCATATTTATTTAATGGACTACCTGTTCAAGAGTTGTTGCAAAGTAGGACAAAAAAAAAAATAAGATGGGGAAAGGTATAATCTGAATTCAGATTGCAATTTAGCAAAGCTCAGAATTCGCCAGTAGAAATGACTAATAAAATATTTGGTAAGAAGCAAATCATAAGGCAGACATGACTATAGCCAAATGACTAAAACTTTACTTCAGTAAAGAGGTACCAGACATTTTCTCATAGCTGGGCTTCCTGTGGGACAAAGAATGTTTTCTTCAGTTGGGCAAATACCCACATACACTCTCAATAACAAGGTTGATTTCGAACGTGGAATCAACAGAAATGAAAATTTGCCCACTAGATTCTGAGGAAAAAAGAAAAACAAATAGGATATAATAAAGGAGAACTAAAAGTATGAAAGACAGCTGATAACAAAGACAGGACACAACTAGAAAGCAATGCAAACAAGTGGGGGTGGGAGGGTCTAAGATGATTGAAAGGGAAGGAAGAATTTCAATAGGTATAGAAGGGGAAAAGATACATTCAATTTTACCACCAGGAAAATAATTCTTAGAGCTCTGGCATTTGGTAGGTAACGAACGTTCTCAGAAGCATTGGAGACACAACTGCTCTTTATAAAGTGCTTTTCCATCGTCTCCCAAAGCTGGTGTAAGGTTGAAAAGGATCATGGAAGGAATTAAGGCCAAGAGACGTGAGCCTCTCTCACTGACTCCTCACCTCAGTCTGCTGTGACTCAGGGCCTCAGTACATTCCAGCAGTAATTCCCCAGACTTCAGTCTGCCTGCCTCAGGAAAGACCTGCCATTCATTCAACTTCCCATTCACCTTCTCTGACATCATCACCTCTTGCTCTTTCTCTTCTACTCTATCACCTTCAACTTGACCTTAGACCTGTCTGAGCATTGAGTTTCCATTTGTATCGCATTTTCACACCCCATGAAATATCTTCTATTTTAACTATTCTAAAGAAGTTGGACTGATTAAGATTGCCAAATCTCTTTCAATAAGCCTGCCACTTTTTTTCAAATCTTTCCTGACTTAATTTTTTTTCTTGAATTATCATTGAAAACTTTTGTTGAGGATTTTTAGAGATACACTGCTTTTGTCTTCCTTCCCTAGATTCTCAATATATTTACCTCCTTTGAAAACTCATTTCTTCCTGTTATTTCAGCTGCAAGTCAATGGCAAATGTTTTAGTAGAAAAAACACTGAACTAGATCTGAGTCATAACCTGGTTCTTCCATACAAATTGAGCCTCCATTTTCTCATCTACAAAAAGTAGAGAAGGAATAAGCAATTTTTATCATGTACTATGTGCTTATAACTAGACAAAATACATATTTATTTAAATTTAATTTTTCTTACTATTTTTCTTTTACAAATTAAAAAACTGGTGCACAAAGAGGGCTACATAAGCTTTCCAAGAACGCAACAAGGTCACTGCCTCTCATTCCCCAAATCAATGCATCTTGAAAGGTATACTTTCTTCTGTGGTACAAAACCTTCCTCCTCATCGTTCCATACCGGGAAGATAATAACCACCCTTCCTACCTGGAAGGGCTACTTTGCAGAGAAAATGAAGCAATGCCTGTGAAAGCATTTTAATCATAAAGCATTATGTAAATGTAATACATAATTACTGTTATTATCTCCCAGCAATCCAAGTCTTAAGCTCTTTATAGTTCGCTTGCTTTCTCTGCCCATAAAGCAATTCACTTTTTATGTCCTGTTGGCCTTAAACTTAGGCAAAAATAATATTCATTATGTTTTCCTGAGCCTCATGTTTCATCAATTTCCCTTAACCTTCATAAGTGTCACAATTCATTTAGTCTCCTAAGACGTCGATGACTGCTGTTACAATGTGGTTTAATCCCTGTTGTTCTGGAGTAATAATAGCACCTTCTTTTTCTCTCAAAAACCCCAGTTTGGTTGATTTCCTTGGAGGCCTCCTGCTGTGGTCCATATCTTCACCATTCTTGCTCTTTGTGCTATAAAACATTACTGAACAACACCCTGTCTCTTCTCCATTTACACTCACTAATGTGACCCCTGATTGCTACTTGCTCAGCTTACGTGGATAGACTTTTTGTCCCCCTGCTCATCTCATGAATCCTTCCCTTTCACGTTTCCTGCACACAGAAGGACAGACTTTCACCTCCAAGTATGGCTATTATTATTTTACTTTCATCATTAGAGCTCACAGGCATTTAAAATTTCTGATCCTAAACTTTATCATCTATTTTCAATCATCCTTTATCATCTTTACTTTTCTTTCTTTCACTTTCTCTCTCTACAAATATGAATTACTACCTAAAGTACATATAATTGGGTTCAATCTGTCTCGTATTTCACTAATCATAACATATGTTTGCTCCAAATCTAGATTATGTTCTCTGTTGCTTCTGTAAGCCTTGCCTTCTCCACACCCCTCTCCTTCATCTCTGTTTTGTGTAGATTGAAAATGGACATCAATCCTTTGCAGTGCTTTCCAATGAGAGATAGAGTCTACTTTCCCAGCACTAAAATCAGGGCTGGCTCATGACTTGCTCTCAGTAACAGAGTGCAATGAGAGTGACATTATACCAGTTCTGAATTTAGACAGTAGGCATCTTGCCCTTCTGGAATGCTCCTACCATGTTAGTAGTCAAGACCACCCTGATGGAGGATGAGAAGCCAGGTAGATAGAAGATTCCAACCTTCGGAGACATCCCAGTAATTCCAACAATCCCAGCTGAGGTCCCCTACATCCAAGTGAGTCCCAGTGAACCATGTAGTTTGGAAGTGCAGAGGAGAGGGATAGCATAGAATAAGAGTTTGGGTAAGCAGAGAACACTTCTGGCGAAGGCAGGATGACATGGGCCTTGAGGAAAAATGAGATTTCCAAAGGTGACATTAAGTGAAAGAAGGATTAAAAAGATGACAAAGTGGAGCCGTAAATATGGAAACATTCTAGGTATGACCAGGGAAATAGAATAAGAACACAGAGATACACAACAGGGAGTAATCCTGAGATATGTTTGGAAAAGTCAGCATATGGGTGACCTTGAAAACTATGGTGTAGAGTTCTTTGTTTTGTAATCTCTCAAAGGACTTTGCACATCATAGTCATAAGGTCACATGGTTCTTAGCTTTCTCTATCTTATTTTAATTGACAGTATGTCAGTCTGCCTCACTGATTAGTAAGCTCCTCAAAGTTGTCAACACAGAACAAATACTTAGTGAAAACACACTATTCCTGGGTTTGATGTCATGAGCCATTTAAAAATAAAACCACTATGATCAACAATAAATATCTGCTCTCAAGAAATTTACATTCCTGTTAGTTTTCAAAACAGATCCTATAGTAAAAAGATAACTATCAATGATAAAAATTGTGACTCTCACTTTAGAATAATTTTCTGGATATAATCATGGTTGCATATATTGCCTGACCAAAGTACGAGACAAGAAGGAGCGCTCATGAGAGATACCACATGGCGATATAAGGAAGTACATGGCATATTTGCCTCACATTTTTTTACTAAAACAAGTTTTCTCACATCTTAACGTTCTTGTATTCTAGACATTATCGTTTGAGAATTTTTTTAGTGCCAGTTATTATAAAAGCAGTGTGATGGTTAATTTTATGTATCAAATTGACTGTGTCAAAGGATTCCCAGATACTTGGCTAACCTTATTCCTGAGTGTGTATGTAAAGGTGTTTCTGGATGAGATTAGCATTTCAACGGGTAGATTTCATAAAGAAGTAGATTGTTTTCCCAAATGTGGTGGACATGATCCTACCCATGAAGGGCCCAACTATAGCAAAATGTGGAGAAAGAAAAAATTCATCTCTTTTTTTTTCTTCTTCTTGAGTGATTGAGCTGGGATGTTGATCTCCTGATCTCAGACTAGTATTTATACCATCTGCACTCCTGGTTCTCAGGATTTTAAACTTGGACTGAATTATACCACTGGCTCTCCTGGGTCTTTAGCTTACAGATGGCAGATTGTGGAACTTCTCTTCCATTAAGTGCCTGAGCTAATTCCTTATAATAGATTACTCTCTCATATATGTAAGCTATATGTGAGATAGAAATGAGATAAATATATGATATATATCCATGAGATATATATGACATATACATACATATCATATATCATATATCTCCTATTGGTCCTATTTCTCTGGAGAACCCTAATACAGTCTTATTTTCAGAGAACAGACATTCTTCACAACCTCCAAAACATAGGCTCAGAACGGGATACTATGAGACATTTATATTGCATTAGATCCGGGAATTACTAGACAGAGTTTTATCTCTAAGCGTGGATTAACAATCTGCCAATGTTTTCCTAATATGACCGTGTCAGAAACACCGGAGATTCTTGTTAATACACATTTCTGCACCCCATCCCAGATAAACTTAATAAAATTATCTGTGATGGAGTACAGCATCTTATATCATATACATACCCCAGAATAATCTTCTACACACACCTTAGAGTGTAGGAAGCATTTGCCAAAGGCAATAGGTAGGGCAAGACTGTGTTCTCCCTCACTTTGTAATTACTTAGAAGCAAATGGAGTAGGCCTTGTACATGTTGTCAAAGGTATTAGCTGAATTTAAAATCCACTCTGAGTTTCAGGGAGTTCCTTTGAACCAGACTCGTTATTGCTTCCTCTTGCTATTGGTGGTTTTGCTATGACATTTTAAATGCCATCTCAAGTATAAAACTAGAGTCCAAATGTCTTCAAAAACCACTTATGGTAATTAGTAGAGCAACTTTTAATGGATGCTTTCAGGTGTTTGTCCATGAAGACTGCTATTACATCACTCTGTTGGAGTTATTATAACTTAAATAGGAGTCTAGCTTAGAGGAGTGGCTGAAATGTGCAGAACTTTGGGGGTGGGGGAGAGGATGCAGCAATTACCCATGGATTATGCCTGAACAGGACTGGATCCTTGAATCTTGGCTTCTTAGGTGGAGCCTTGCCTACTGCAGAGTTGTAATTATGCCTGCATTTTGGCAGCAAGTATGAATCTATGTGAACTTGAGCAGAACTTACTATATAAATTGCCATCCTTTATCAAATCAACTGCTTATGCTCAATACTGACATGCATTACACATACATACAAACACACACACAGCATCATACATTACAGCAAGATACAATTATTTACCTAAAGGAACAACCGAGACATATACCTTAAATATTAGTTAAAATTGATTTGTCTGGTGAAAATGAAATATTCTTGGAAAGAATTTCCTAGCACATTTTTTGAATGAGAGAAAGCTCATTACCCTCTGAAAGATGTTTGCAAATTTGGAGGTACACTTTTTATTAGACACCTGTAACTCTGGATCTTACATCTAACCCTTGTGGCTGATTGTCTTCTGTCTCCTGCTAACTCCAATGTGGATTACCATTCTTCACTTCCATTAAAATCTCTCACAAAGAAATCTATATGTAGCAGATTTTATCAGAGGTTTGATAGGAAAAGCTTGGGTAACAAAAAATGTAAACAAAAATTGACTTTAAAAGTTAACTGATATTTGCTATCCCTGATTGTAGAAGTTCTTAACTAGAAATTTCTCACCAGCCACTTTTCTTGAATTCAGCCTCCAATTTTCTACATTCATCTCTACCCCATTTTCTGTAGGGTTTTTTTTTTTTTTAATTCCTCGGGTCACTTCTCATTTCTTATAAATTTTTCTACACAGAGAAACTTAGTCTCTATTCCTCAGTTTGAGCCTTCACTTTATATTTTCAAAGATTTCTTCAGTTCTTTGTCCCTGGTCTCTGTAAGTGAGAAACAGTTTGCGGTTTAAATAATAAGTTTAACCACAATATAGGTAAATAAAATGATACATAGGAAGGTGATTGAAGCATAGATGGATCAATAGATGGATGGATAAATGGATGGATGGAGATAGATGATTGGAGTTGGAGATGGGAGGGAGGGAGAGAGACGGAGGGGGAAAAGTACTTGGCACATAGTTGGTGATTAATACATATTTATTTAATAAACAAAAATGTTGTCTCCCTAACTGATCACTAATTCATCTACCCATACACTCATTTAACAAATATTTTATTAAACTTCTTTCAGATGTCAGGTACTTTTCTAGACCCTGAAGATAGAGCAGTGAATAAAATGTCAAAATCTCCATACTTATGGATTTTGCATTCTAATGGACTTCCTATTAATATTTTCCCCTCAATAACTCTAAAATCCTTTTTCTATTGTTCTTTGCAGTCAAATCTTCATCCTCATCTTCTTCTTAACTGGATGAATAAAATAGCCTGCTGATAATTACTTTTTAATTTCTTTTTTTGTCTTGATCCTTTACAATTCATCATTCTCATTTCAACCAGGATTTTTTTCCAAGACCAAAATCTGATTATGTCTCTACTTTGTGCTATTCATTGGTTTTCCATCCATTACAGAATAAAGCTTGAATTCCAGAGCTTGGCACCCAGACAGGGCTTTTGATGAGTTTATCCTTTTAAATGTTATGTTATGGTGTTTTGAAACACATGTCAAACTTAAAACCATGTTGACTTACTTGTAATTGTTGAAATTTGCCTCAACACTTCATGCTTCCAGTCTTTTGTACATACTATTCCCTTCATCATCCTCACCATTCCCCCAGCAAGGTCTAATTCATCCATTGGTATTAAACACAAATATTTCTTTTCTTAGATTCTTCCTGGACATTCTCAGTTAAGAATTTCTTCTATTATGTTCTTGAATGATATAAATGACTTTATTATAGTTCTGACCTTACAGCTTTCCCTTTGACCCTTCCTATTCATAGTGCAGGAAATAAACTGCTTTTTTCCATTTTTTTTAAATAAAAATTTCATTGTGTCAGTCTTCTGCTCTATGTTTTCCCACGCATGTACCTCCTGCCTGCTTTTCTAATCTCATCTCTCCTAGTTCTTCTCTTAGTTCATTTCAAGTAGCTCCACCTCTCCTTCTGTTTTTTGAACACACCCTTATCAGCTCTGCCTGGAATGTCCTTCCTGTGGCTCATGTCAAGCCTGACTCGTACTCATGCTTTAGGTCTCACCTCAGCTGTCACCTGATCAGAAATGTTTTCCAGCATTGCTACTTCTACAGTAGCCTCCTCCAATTACTCTCTATCCTAACACCCTGTTCAGATATTTCTTAGCACTGTCCATAACATAGATCTCAATGATTTGTTTAAGGGTCTCTGCTGATTCTTTGTAATGCAAGCTCATTGAAAATGAGGATTGTCTACTTTGCTCACTCCTCTGGCTCTAAAGTCCACATAGTAGTTGGCAAATGTATTGACTGACTTAATAAATAGTACTGATCACATGCTACTATTTGCTTCTTTCTCTCTTACTAGACCGAAAATCTAGGGGACCTAAGTTTTATATCATTCACATTAGTGCCACTAGGAAATATCACCTTATAATAATTAAATAATATTTTATTAAATATTAAAGCAACCAGTAAAAACCATACCTAGTGCCATAAAGATAAAAAAAAAATTAAATGGAATTAAGAAAAAGATAAATAATAAGATTCATTTTTTGATACCTAAGACTGATTAACTCTGAGGCTATATATACTATACATCAAAGTGAAATAAGAGTGGGGACAAAAGTCCTGCCTGAGGTTTAGCATCAGTAAACCTGAGTCCTTCTGCATTTGAATGATGCTGCATAGGGAGTTGGTCTTAGGTTCACTGGCTTCACTTCTATTATTCAAGATGGATACAAAAGGAGATGATGACCTGTGATGACCTATAGGGAGGTGCCAAGTGGAGCAACTGCTTGGAACAACACAGGAACACAATAAATGCTAACCATTATTTTTCAGAAATCAATGAAATGATTTCTAATATACACTGAGTATAATAAAATACAGGTGCAGAAGAAAATTCACTTTTGAAGATTCAGTCTTTTGTGGTTGACATTTAAATATTTTCAGATTCTAGAAATAATATGATTTTGTTTTTCTCAGCACATTATCACTGTAAAAAGATGATGAAAGTAATTAATAGGTAGAAGCATATCTTTTGGGGTAGAAGAAAAAGCATTTTTATGTATTTTATTTTTCAGTATTGGTATTGGTCAGGTTTCAAATGATGTTTATGAGAAAACTGTTTTGTGGAGCGGGGTATATTTTATTGCTGAAATCACAGAAGAGGCACATGCTTCTTAATAACTAACTTTTATATCAGTGTGATAAGTTTAAGTGGATTTCTGATCTCCTGACATAGTCAAAAACATCATCATTTTATTCAGTTTTGGGGTAGATGGCCTCCAGGATTGCCTCCAACAGTCCCCTCTCTCTTGTTACTCACACCCTTGTGTGGTCTTCCACCACATGTCTCAGAGTTGGTCCATGTAACCAGTAATGACAGGTGATGCCATGTCACTTTGGAGATTAGGTTATAGAAGCTTGTGCCTTCCATTTTGACCACTTTGGGAGAAATAAACTGCCATTTGGTGAGCCACTGTAAAGAAGCCCAAGTGGAAACCTTTTCCAGCCAACAGCCATCGAGAGACTGAGGTCTGAGAATAAATATGCCATCAAGCTTGGAAACAGTTTCTGTAGTCATCATGGAGGCTCAAGATAAGGCTAGTGCTGATGCAGCTTGACTCTCACGAGAGCTGCTGAGCTAGAACTGCCCAGCTAAGTTGCACCTGGATTCCCAATCTACAGAAACTGTGAGATAATAAATGTTTGTTGCTTTAAGCTGCTAATTTTGGGGGGTAATTTCTTAAAGGTAATTAATACAAGTGTCAAATCTGATTTATGTGGTACACTGCATATTTGAAACACCGTATCCTTAAAAAAAAAATCTGAATCTGATGCATAGTATAATATTTATAAAGGGCAAAAAGTAAGACACAGAGAAATTGGATGATGAAAAGAAAAAGAAAAAAGAAAAGCAGATGGCCTCGCTGCAGTACATGTTTTGGTCATATGTCTGTAGCTTTGATAGAGTTTAGAGACAACGGCAGATTGGACAGAACTATAACTGCAATAGAGAAGAAGCTTGAGCTATAACTTTGAATTTTACCTACTATAACTTTAAGGTAACTACATCATGTTTATTTAACTAACACTTTCAGTTGTAAGTCTTTTTTACTGTTTTCCTCAATTTCCAAGCTTTCTTCTATGCGTCTGTATTAATTTTATAATCAGAAATCATGACTATTATTTCTGTTTAATCAAATTTGGATATATTCAAAGATCCAAGTTATTTAGTGCTTCTGGAGCTAGTGATTGGAAATGAATGATTTAATTCAATTGTGTATGACAGATTTTACCCAAATGTCATACCTTAAGTCTGGTTCTAAGGTCTGTATATTTGAGAAAAGTTTAGTACACTTGAGAATGCTTATTTTGGAGAAGAGATAATTTGAGGAATCTGAAAGCTGCTTCCAAAAATTTTACTTTTTATGTGCTAGAAGAAATAGATTCTGTAACAGAGCTCAAATAGTTCTACATTGACCCAATGAATAGACTTAACATCAAGTCAACATGTTCGGCTCAGCTCGAGTAGGAAATTTTTGACCTAACTGAACATGCTAAAATATCCTGTTTTGTGAGATTGTGAGTTACACACCACTAAGGTGGGTGGACATTCATTCACTCCTTACTGGATATATTTCATGAGGGCCTAAAGTAACATGTCAGTGATCAAAGGGATGCCTTACCAGTCCCAGATTCTATAATTGTATTGAATCGACAATAAATATTTTAATATAATTAAGTGGACTAGCAATGCAAACATCAGAGGAATCTTTGTTTTAGATACTATTGCTGCATTACTTCGCTGACAACATTATTTAAATATATGATGTGTAAATACTCTCCCATATCTGCTTTTTGGATCCTAGCTCTACTGCTTTGGTTTCAGTAGCTGAGAAAGTGTCTGGAGTTGATAAAAGTCAAGGAAGATCTTCAACCAGCCAGAGAATCAAGGATTGGCTAGGCAGGACCTTCGGGCTGCAGATTTCTCTTCATGCTGCTCTTATTTTGGCAAGTCTTGGCTTGTCCTTTGTTTTTCTCAACATAGTCCCAACTCCTCTACTAGTTAGCCCTGCAGTTCCAGAGGGAATACTCGCATCACCTGAAGCTCTGGATCAGTACATCTGAACAAATTTATCTGGCTTGGTTCAAATATCCAGTCCTAAGCCAAAACCTATGCCCAGGGAAATGGAAAAAAAAAATATATGATTGGCCTTGGTTATGTAACCTTTCTATAGTTGAAGCACAAGAGAGAGAATATCAGAAGTTACAAAAAATACATGGCAAGTCAAAAGCCATTCCTATTTCAAATGTGATAATCTTTTATCTTTTTCTCTACTCTTTAATGATTTTTAAAGTTGTATAATTTTATGTTGTTATAAAAGTTATAGACAAATATTTTAGATGTAAACATAATTGAAAAGAACACATATTTGTTTTCTCTACAAAAATTATTGAGGTGATTCTGCTATGTAATGCATTTTGAGGTTACACTTGCTTTAGGGGGATATAAATCTTTTTATCATAAGATGCCCAGAGTCAGTCTCTTTCAGTTACCTGAGTAATTTTTTTAACAAAGATGACAGAATCACTCTGACTGAAAAGTTCGGTAATTAAGAAGCACCGCCCCCAAATCTTAAAGCATCTCCATTGGCAGGGAACGTCAATTACATCCTCTGCCACAGACATCCGTGGAGAGGCTCCAACAGATAGTTCCATGGGACTGGTGCTTCTTTAGCGGGGCCCACCCTCTGTGAAGGACACCTTAACTTGGCACAGTGTATGTTGATTTTTTAAAAACTTTACCATGATCATACTGTTTTACAAATAATTTTTCAGAATGGAGATTCTTCTCAGTAAGACATTAAGCTAATCAATCTACTGGAGCCAAAATGTAAATTTATCTTTAGTTACACCCTACATTTAATTGGAATTAGAACTAGATAAATATGAAGCAATCGTAGTAAACACATAGATACGATTATTTCCTTTAGTAATCAAATTTCACGAAGATAATAATTGTAAAGTACAGGCACTGAGTTTTCTTTGTCGTTGTCTATCTTCACAACACTAAGAATGTACGAGCTAAAACATAAGCTATTTTTGATAAAAACTATAAGTTAAAACATGAACTATGACAATATTAACTCCATGAGTTAGAACATGAAAGATTTGGTCTATTCCTCCTGCTGACTTATTGTGCCAGTGGAATTTGCCTGAACCAAGAATAATAGCATTACTGGAACAGCCTAATTGTATGTCTGGCTACAGTTCAAACTTCCTGGTATATATGATGCAAGCTCTCCCTCAGGCAATCCTGGTTTCCTGGTGACCTGGGAAATGAATGAAGATGACTTAATAGATAATTAACTTTTTGTAGAAGGCTTTCTCAGCCAGTTGTTTTTAAACATTGTGAGAGAATTTATTCATCGTATCAATTTTTACTATTCAGAAAATTTTTGTGTGATATCAACTGCCATTTGTCAAAGTTTTTCATTTATGTACACAACTGCGCATATTTTAAGATACTATGCAATTAATTTTAAGATATTAGGATTGAGCTGGAGATTTGTGAAATATCTAAAGCTATATATAAATTTACGAATGTATATGTTCATAGCAGTCCAAAATCTTGACTTCTACTTAAAGCACAGAAGTGAAATATAGTGAAAGGCTTCTACTTGAGTTAACTACTTTTCATAGATTTTTATTATCTTACTAATATTTTATCTAGTATTTTAGATTATTAGTTAAATTAGAATAATTTAGATTTAATATTTTTATTTGAATTTGCAGTTGAAAATTATGTTAAACATTATTAATACAGAATAATATTCATTCATTAACAAACTTTTGATATTTTCAAAGAAAATTATAAAATATAAACTCAATTTATGTTTGCTTTCTGAAAAAGTAAACAGTACATTTATAGCAACTATATTGTTGAAATATCTTATACATTTCAGTAGCTTAGCCAAAAATATAATTTAATTTTAAAAAGGTGTTAGGAAGTAGCTGGTGGCTTCAAAGTAGGTAGAAAGATATTTTTAAATTCTTGGGCCAACTCTCTAAAAACTTTATTCATAAAATTTAATATTATTTAATGACACTTCTGATTATTCTATCCTTGCTTTTTAATTCTATTTTTCACTGATCGTCTTATTTATTTACCCTTTTATATTGAGGGCTCCTGCATGTCACACAATGAGCTGGTCTGAGGTTACAAGGACCAATAAGATAGAGCTTAGGGCCTGAATCTCTCAGGTTGAAAGGATATAAAGATTATTGGGGATAAAGAGGTCAAAGTCATATGAGGACAAATGTTGACAGGTCAATCACAATTACAGTGAAGTCATCAGGATGATGTCAAAATGTAGATAGACATTTGAATGTGGAAAACATATATATTGTTACATCTGTTACTTGTTAACCCCACTTTTTTTTTTGCTTCTGCCCTCATCTTGTTTCTACATTTCTCCCTTGACTCCCAGACTGTTTTCACATCCTTATTCTCCCATCCCTCAGTTTGCATTATCAGCTTTCTCCCTCTCCTTAGAGTCTTTTCTGCATCCATACTTACTCTTCACTTTTTACTTCAAATAAAGAGAATCACTTCTCCTGTTCATCATGAATCTCTCTCTGTATATCACAGATCTTACCTCCTTCCCACTTTGTCCAGGCCTCATCCACTAATTACTCCTCTCACATTATGAATATTTTATTTCTCTTTCTCTTTTCTTTGTGAGATATACCTATACACAACTCTATTTCATCATTAAAAAAATTCCTTGACTGTTTTCTCACCACATTTTTCGTTTCTTCATAGTCAAAATTATTCTAAATTTATCATCGCTCTTTGTTTTTACTTTCCCATTCGCTCTTCTACTTACTGCAAACTGACTGTCGCTCTTCACTCCACCTCTATCAGTGAAACTACTCCATGACCAAATTCAAAAAACACCTTTCAGTCTCTATTTGGTACCATTGCCAGGCTGCGTTTGACACTTACAGATAATAATGCTCCTTAAAATGCCTCTTAGTATTTTTTTTTTTCTTCTCACCATTTCTCCCTGATTATCTTCAATTGGCTTCTTTTCTTTCAACAACTTCTTAGTACTATGTTCACCAAAATTTGTTTTTATCATCTCTTTGTATTCTATTCTCTCTCTCTAGGTATTTTATCTATGCCAATTATTTCAAATGCGCCAATGAATTATTAACTCCCGAGTGTCTTTCTTCACCCAGACTATTCTCCTGAGTTTCAGATCCTTACTGCTATTTGCCTACAAGATGTATTCATCTACGTATTCTTTGTAAACTATCAACTAAATCTACACATAACTGGTTAGTATTGTTATCCTCCATCTTGCTCTGCTTACTGTATCTCCTGACTTGTTCAATGGCACCACTGTCCCCTGAGTTACACAGGATCGATAGCCAAGAACTTTCTGATCCCTCTCCTTCCATAATCTCTAGATCAATCAATCAATAGTCCCTGTCATGCTTTCATCTTCAATATGTTTCGAAGCTGTTTCTACTTCTAGCTTTACTGCCCTCCTCTTAGGTGGGTTCCTTAAATTTTTCACATGTACTAATGAGTTACCACTTCAATGAATTTCATTAATTTGAATCTTTTTGTTTTTTAAAACATTTTTTCCATGGTAGATTTATCTTTTCTTTAAAAAACAAAAAGCTAATGATGTCATCCCCCAGTCTGAAATCTTCCAATTTTCTTCTTGGTCAGCAAGATAAAGTACAAACTATTGTCAAGTGGCAGTCAGCTCTTAGTTAACTGGCCACTGTTTACCTGTCTAACTTAATTTCTTTAAGATTTCCTCATGTGAACTTTTTACTCCGGCCAATAACAACATGTTCTCACCTAATATAATGCTACTAGGCACTTGGCCTATCATGACCATTGAAGATCCAGAGACTTACTACCTTCTTATCGTGGTGACATTTATTTATCTTTAGCTAGGTCACAATCCCATCTTGGTCTCACATAACATTTGAACAAAATTATGAAGCTAATCACCATCATCTCTTTTTCCATCTTTACTCTCAGCTGAGAGTTTTGCTTCACTGGGGGAGAAAAAAAAGATAACAGAAAATAATCTCCATAAACTCCCCCAGACCACTGTCAGCTTCTATCTATACATGTCCAGATAGCAGTCCAGATAAGTTCCTTTGTACTTATTTTAAACTGTGTATTTTTCTAAGGGCCTCTATATTTGGTTTTTACATCTTACCCTTTCTTGCCTACTTAGTTAAATGGCGAAGAAATGTTTTTCTGTTTCCCTTACATTATCGTTTTTACCTTCTCTATTGAATCATTGTCATCAGTGTAAAAAAATGTAAAAATATAATCCATTCTATGTATAAATGTAAAAATATAGTCCCTTCTGATCTGATAGCACACCCTAGCTTCTTCTTTACTTTTCTGCAAATACCTAAAACAATTGTCTTCTGCCTCCTATCTCTTGTTTGATTCCTATCATTCCCTCCTAGACCTACTGCAAGCAGGCTTTTATTTCCACCACTTCAAAAAACAGCTTTTACAAAGATCACTAATATTGCTTAATCCAAGGATGAATTCTCAGTCTCCAACCGTCTAGTTTATCAGTATGTAGGTTGCAGTCACTCACTCCCTTTTACTTTATTCATGTCTTTATTTGACTTTCTCGACTCCACTCTCTCTTGGCTTTTCTCCTACCTTCCAGGTTGTACCTTCTTACTTACCTCCTCCTGACACACCATTTGGTGGGGGAGAGGGAGCAGTGGGGGGCAGGAAGGGGAAGTCCTCTTGTCTTCCAGTATCCAAAATATCGACATTCTTGGACTTTTCATTTCTCTTCATACTAACTCCCAAAGTATTCTTCATTCCCATGACTTTTAACACTATCCATACTCTGAAAACCTAAATATATATTCCAGACCTCTTCCTTGAACTTCACATGCATATATACAACTGTTTTCTTTACTGAGTATCTTATAAGCATCTCATACTTAACATTTCTAACATCCAACTCTTGACTGTCCTACTCATTTTTCCCTATAAGCTTTTCCCTTCACCTCTCCACTTAGTTTTTCTCATTTCAGTATATGGTAATTCTATTCTTTTGGTCATTTAGCTCAAAAACCTTGGAATTACTGAATCTTCTCCTTCCTCTCATCTAATACGCCAGTAATTTCTGTCAGCTCCACTTTAAAAATACATGCTGAATCTGGCCACCATGATTCTCATCACCACTAACATCTTATCCATACCACTATTTTCTCTTGCATACATTTTATCAACAGCCTCTTAAATGATCTCTTTCCTTCATATCTGTTACTCTACAAATTATTTTGACTCAGCAGCCAGAATTGCTTATTTAAACTCTATGTCAAGGTCAGACAGGCACTGTGGCCAACAACGTGGACTCTGACATAGACATTCTGGGCTTGACTCTTACCAGCCATGTGACCTTGCATGGGTCACTTAATCTCTACATGCCTCTGTTTCTTTATCTATAAAATAGAAATAAAAATGTGATCAACATATAGAGTTGCAATGAAAATTAAGTTACTTATTTATAAAAAGGGTAATGGCTGGCATGTAAGGATTAGTTAAATAAAATTAACAAATATCACTTCTCTGCCCCAAAGCCTTCACTGACTTCCCTTTTCATTTTTACAGTTAAGTTTTCAGGTCTTTTATCATCTCAATCTCCTTAAACGTCTCTGACATCACCTGCTGACAATTTTCTGTAATCATATAACTAGAACCAGAAATCTTGCTTGACTTGGAAACAATATTTGATGTCCACTCAGCCTAGAATGCTACCTCCCTATCCCCGCTCCACACAGATAGATTTATAGATCACTCCCTCAGTTCCTTTACCCAAATGTCATATTCTCGAATATCACCTTCTATTCTACCCTATATAAAAATATGTCACCTATCTCTACTTTGGAAGTTGCTTCTCCAGTACTCTGCTTTATTTATTATCAAAGCATTTATTGAAAGCTAATATATTATTCACAAATATCCCTTATTGCCCCAAAACATTTAATTAATCTAAATATGTTTAATTTATGAATTTAGATACAAATAATATAGATTACTGTGTTTTGGCTAGTGAGTAACAAGAGTTTAGTTAGTGAGGGAATTATCTGAATATTTAAAAAATGAAATTAGATAATGAGAGTTCCTAAATTTAGAAAAGAAGTGTTTAGAAATAGAGAATATCATGAATTTAGATAGTGGGAAATATTTGTATTTCGTAAGTGAATTACAAGTTCCAAAATGCAGTAACCGTATGGTTTTCTGTTGTATCCCAGGGTCAAGAATGAGGCTTAAGAAAGAATAGGACTCCATTAATTGTTTGTCTATTTAAATTAATAAATAAAATATTTGTAAACAAAACTCTGGTTTTTCTGTGCTTGACTGGTCATGGAAAATTCTCACTAAGGTCACAGATACTGGCTGAGGAAATAACGCTCGTGCTGCAGAAGTAGTAGTAACACTAGAAAGATGAGTCTTTTAGGGACTTAAATTATTTGTGTTCTCAGGAAATACTTGAACCTTTTCTTATTTAATTATTTTCGCTTGATGATGGGATGCTAGCAGAACATCTGATTTCATGTGTTGGTGGATCAAATTACTTAGTATTGTTTGCAATCTCTCCCTTAGTAACCAGGAGTTACCTCTCTAAAAGAGAGTAATTAGTCTCTGACAAGGGAATGAATGATTTACATCTAATTCTGAGGTTTTCCACTCCTATTCTCCTTTCAAGGCTTTCTATGAACCTTACATAACATCTAATCCACTGACTTTTAAAGACTATGTGCTATAGCAAGTTTTTCCTTGCTTATGTTATCAGTTTAATGGGCTTGCGTGGTATTTTATGGAAAAACGAGATAACTTCCCTAAGGAATAATTGGGCCGAGCTCAGGATTTCATGTACCGTTGAAGTAGGGTCCTGATGATGTTTGACTTTCCCTTATTAACGAAAGCAAATATCTTCAGTCATTTACCAAATGCCAAGGGCTATGCTAAATTGCTCGAGAAAAGAGACAACTTCAAAAACAGCAGCTTCAGAGGAGTCATCCCTGTTTAAGGTTATGATAACTCATTTTCATCTCTTAAAATCTGATTTTTATAAGAACCGACCAAGTGCAATAGTGGAGATCTGATCAAAATTACCAACTCTTATATCTTTTGTGTCTTTTAATCTGGTGGTTATCTTTGTGATGTACTCAGCAATGTGCTATCACTTTAACTTAACTATTTTCACAGTGTGACCATCCAAAGTTACTAATTAATCTCCTTTATTATTTTACTCTTATTTCCTGTGTATGAGAATCAATGTAAGAATCATGACAGTTGTCATATATGTCTATTGTGAATACATTCTCCAAATTTTAGAGAATAATAATTTGAGGTTTAGATTCTCCTCCTACTTTCCCTTGGGCCCACTGTGAAATAGATTAAAAACAAATCTTCATTTATCACCTGACTTTCATAAATCCTCACTCTGCCTGGCATTCTGAGTCCCCAGAGTTCAGTTTTAGCTCATACACACTATAATAATTTATAAATGGTCTAGATATTTCTATTTTGTCAGCACATTTTTACATTGGTAAACGGTCATAGAATCCTTTTGGGAATGCTAGAAGGAAGATTTTCAATACATACTTATTACAATAGCACTGTCTTTCCATATGGTACGTAGCCTTTCATAATTCAAGGGGATTAAGGTTTTCAAATTAACTCAAGTGAGATTAAATGAAAGGCCATAATTCTCTCATGTTGAATCAGTCTTCTCTTTGCAATGATAGATTTTCCTTTCCCCAGCATAATTACACCCTTACACCCGTAGTGAACTGGCTTCTATGTTAATCACAGGGGGCCTGTGATCAACTAACTACCTCCAAAGTTCCTGTCAGGTCAAACCATTCTGGTTATCACTGCAGCCTTGCTGTCTTTGGTATGATTAAAATATACTATTTGGCTCAGTCCACTCTGGGAACTCATTGGTCAACTTCTCTCCTTAATCTCTGGGCCAAAAAAAGGGCAAGCACTACATACCTTTCCAAAGATACCAGGGCTGCTCTTTTACGTTGTAACTTTCAATCTAGTGGTGAAAGGGACTCCCTCTTAAAGCTCTCAGAAAACATAGTTAAGAGAATTGTTCATGTCAAATTCACTGTGACATTCTCCCAAAACATCACAAGATCCAGGTTTTAGGCAGAAAAAAAAAATGAATAAGCAATAAGAACCCTTCTCAGATGCCAAAGCCAATACCTTGCATCCACAGCTGTGGGTGAATGAAAGATTTTAGTAAATTTAACAATGCAACAATTTTATTTCTTCATTTTAGTCTAACACTTAGACTCCATTCTCTTCCATATCACTCAGGTTTATTTGTTTGTTTGACTGATTGTTTCCTGAAATAAACTTAAAAAAAAAAAATCTTACAAATATTGTGGTACCAAGAGCTATATCCCTAGAGGTGAATTTTTATTTCTCTCAGAGTCTGCCGATCAAGTTAAAGATCTGGGAACAATGGTAGGGATGAAACAGGAAGGAATATGCCATCCTCTTGAAAGATACTCTACCAGTATGAGCTTGTAAATAGGCCTTTTCACAGAACAGGACCAGTCCCTCCACAAATGACAAGGTCAGTGTCTGTTGGCAGGCTCGCTAAGATTCAGGTTACCTGGGTACTACTAAGTCATCTAAATATTCCAAAATCATTACTTCAATTCTCAAGATCTCTCTATTCTCCAATAAATCGTCTAACAAAATTAATTCAATCTGTGGTATGATTAGTAATAAATAGGATCAGATTTTTAAGCTAATTTTTGCTATACAAGCCTTGAGAACAAAGAAGGCAAGATCATCTTTAAGCCAATCTTTAAAAATATTAAATTTCTGATAATCCTTAAGTTGAAATTTAAAATGTCAACCTTTATATTTTCTAACTTTAAGCTCTCTATCTCATTCTGCATGCCTCCTATTTCTTTTGACCCCAGTAATGGCCTGTCCTAATAGTGACTTTATTTACCAATACCTTGCTTTTATTTGGCACTTCATACCAGTTCTGTTTTTAATGGCAAGTGGTTTCTCACTACCTTAAGATCCCAATTGTTAATGTAGATGTTTCTAAGTTCCCTTTTTCCTGAAGGTCTATTGCATTTAACGAATTCTGCTGTTAATTACATTGGTCAATGTTGAGTTTTTGACAACAAAAATCTATGTTAGTTGGTTTACACAGACACACATTTGATACAAAGATATTGGAATCAATGATATTGCTGAAAGAACTAGAGGAATCAGATGAGTTTCTAGAAACAACATCTCATTCACCAATGATTCATTTTCTGCTGATCCCTCTGCTTTGTACGAAACTGACAATCAGGAAGCTGCTACATCCCCTGCTGACTGTTAAGCCATACTATGTCTTCCGTGTTTGGTAAAGCTGTTGCTCTTCCTACAGTGGATTGACAAACCAAAAATCTGCTAAATATACCTCTTCTACCATGATCTGAGTCAACTAAATGGATATATCATACAATGCCTGTCTCAGTGACCAGTTCCTAATTCATGTCTCACGGGAGTGTGTTTGAAAGGTAGACTCAAAATCAGATCTCAAATCTTGTCTATGAGTGAAGGAAGGAATTGTTAGATTGATTTTCTACTATCTTCTACACTCTGTAAAGGGCTGGAGTGGGTATTAGCAGGGCCAATCCAGGAATCTATAACACCTTTTAACACAATTTTTGGCCACTGTTTACTGTTGTGAAGGCAACATTATAGCGCCTATACTTACGATGTCCTTGCTTCCAATTACTTTAATGAAATAACCCAGTTCCTGACATTTACTCCTACTCTGCATTACAGCTTTTACATTTTGTGTAGTACATCAAATCGTACCTCATAATATTACACTGGATCACTCATTCTTATTGATGTAAAGATTAGCTCTATTGTCTTAGCAGTCATTCTCTATTTTCCAACATCAATCATGAAAGTTCCTGGTTCTAAACTCTCTGTAAACTGAACTAATGCCATGGATGCCAGAAGAGAAGAAAGGATGAGTGAATATGCAAAGGAATGTGTAGTGGAAAGGAATATGGTGGCATCTGTTGTTTAGCATTTGTTTGTCAAATAAGTGGTAAAGATATTTTTTGCTGAGAGTGAGAACAATGCAAATGAATCCTAGGGTTTGGAGAAAATGAAAAGAGGCAGGACATTGTGAAAAATATTTCTAATGACCACAAAATTTTTTTTGTTCTTCTGACTCATCCCTCTGTCTCACTTTCCCTGATGTACAGAACTCCAGTCACATGGTAAAAACACCCTCAAAGAGCAGAGACTTTATCAGTCTGGTCAGCAAAGCCACCTCCTACTCACATTAACTAACAAAAAAATCTAATAGCATTTATTATTTTAAGCCAATAATGTTTTGGGATTATTTGTTTCTGTAGCAAAACAAATCCTATTCTGTCTTTTTAAAATAATAACCCAGTTAATTGTCACAGAGATGCAATAGGATTCCTAAGAAAAATAGAAAACCCTGCTATAATTTTAAAAATTATAATAATTGATGTTGTTAGTTGCTTCTTGATGGCTTATTTACTTTTTTTTTCTCACAGTGATGCTTGTTGAATGAAGTATATGGGGAAAGAATATATGTAAGATTGTACATAGATTTATAAAATATTTCAGAAAGCTAAGGAGGCAAGGAATTTTAAGTCCTTAGTAAAATCATTGTTGAAATAATTCTGAAATTGAGGATCTGAAGAAGAAATTTGGAGAGGAGTTAAAAGATGGGAAGAAAATATATTTATAAAAGAAGTGAAAATTAAAATGAATATCTGGTTCAATAGAGGAAAAGGAATGATTTGAATATATAGCATTTCATTATAATAAATGAAGCATAGATATGGAATGAAAGCAGTTTAAATTATGGCGATATCTAAGAAATGACTATACAAGAAGAACAATAAAATGGAACAGAGTGAAAGTTATTGAAATGCAGGAACTGGGTGAAGTTTGAGGAGTTATGGATAGGGAGGAACGTTAACATGAATATCGAAATTATCCAGTTCAATAGCAGAAAACACTTTAGGGAGTGTTTCTATATGACACTATGTAATATGTTATATTTTTCATTCAATACCGAATCTTTTAATTTGACTTCTAAGAAAAATGAGAACAAAACCTTGTAATCAATATTTTGATCATGAAATTCTCTCACTAAAGTACCCATGTAATAAAAAATGTAGAAAAGAGAATATTTCTATACTTTTCTGTCTTTCTTGAAACTCTTTCTTGATTTTTAAAGACAGTTCAATGTTTCACCAAGATATTTAAAATATTTTTTTAAATGTCAGAAACGACAATACCCCCTCACCCCAATACAATCCTCAGACATATTCACATACCTCAAATACTTCATTTAAAGCCTATGATGAATATTTCTAGCAGTTATATAGCCCACTATTTGATATTAATAATGATTATTTTGTATTAAAGTAGATCCATATCAGAATATGTGACAACTCTTTAATGGAATAATCTGTAGACAGCCGCCAACACAAATCTAAATTAGGATAAAAATAGGATAACTAAAAATGGGTCCAACTGAAAATAATTGCTAATAGAATTATTAACTTATTCATCAATTCCAAAATACTACTCAGCTTCTTTTTTTTTTTTCTTTTTTTTAACCAGCAGGTCCTTTACAGGATTTGAAATCACTCAATTATGAATCTGTTACAGTTTTTAACTTTTAATAAAGGAGAAAGATGATGCTATAACCCAAATTATGAGATTTTTATCTCTGAATCCTTGTTATGTAAGTTTGGACACTAAAATTTTTATCTCTGCTAATAAATTGGAATGGGTTTATATCTATGTTTATTTGTTGTCCAGTTCATAAAATAGGGACAAGATTAATGCATTCTAGTTATTTCTTCTGAAAACGGAAATAGATAATCACTCAATTAGAAAACTATACTTAGATTCTTCTCACTTACTTCTCGTCAATGGAATTTAATCTTTGAAATCCAAGTGGAAATAACACGTGGTGAATAAGTGATTACAATTTAATTTATGTAATGGTGGTCTAGTTAATAGAAATAAGTCTTTGGCCTATTGTACCTGATGGAATGGAAACACAACTATACAACTTCCTTTCTAGATATGAGAGAGAGAGAGAGAGAGAGAGAGAGAGAGAGCGCGCGAGAGAGAGAAGGGAAGGGAAGGGAAGGGAAGGGAAGGGAAGGGAAGGGAAGGGAAGGGAAGGGAAGGGAGAAGAGAAGAGAGAAGAGAGAAGAGAGAAGAGAGAAGAGAGAAGAGAGAAGAGAGAAGAGAGAAGAGAGAAGAGAGAATGGAACATTTCAAACTCCAATGTATGCTATATATGTGAGTTATTTGAGGACACCGATCCACTTAACTGGTCTTCCTAGCCCTTTGGTCCTTATGAGAGGGCATACTGCACAGTAACTTTCTAAATCAAATTGTTCTGCTTTCTAAACTAAGATGGTTATAGATTTCTATTACAGCACAGTATGCCTTATAATTAATTTATTTGCACTTGAACTGATGAAAGGGGAAGATCTTAGTAGTAAAAAGAAATATGTTAAGATAAACTCACTTGAATATGTAAGAATAAAGTAGTATAAATAGAAGAATAATGAAAATACCAACAATTTGACAAACATGGAACTTTTTAACACAGAAATATAGGCAGGTTGAAGCACACTTTTCTCATTTTAGTTTATAAGAGTAGTAAGAAACAAATGAACTATAAAGCCTGTGGCAGTATTTTTGTCAAAACATTCCATCAATCAGTTTGCTGCTTCAGTCAATCAGTGAAATAAATAGCTCATTTATGAAGATTCATTTTAACAGTGAAATCAACAAATATTTGATTGAATGCTTTTACCCGTTAAATGTCATATAATACATCCTAGAAGAAATTGGTAGAACAGAAAAATGTCAAACAGGGAGAGTATTAACATAACATGATGAAAATCACCAACAACACGAAGTAACTAACAAAGCTTTCTGTCCTAAAGGAAGAGATAAAGAATGAGTTCCAACACTATTGTTTATTAAGAAACATTGAACAGTAATATCCAGTTTAACACATTAATTATAGCTAATGTCAAGCAATGCAACTGGAAAACCTAATTAAACCAAATATGTCATTCATTTCAGAAAGACATGTCAGTATAACTTAGTCTTTTATTCACTTAGGATGTGCAGAGGAAATAGACTAAGTTCTAGCTGACATGAAGACATAAAACATTATTCACTGCTTTTGTCTTTTCAAGAGTAGATTCCCCCTAAAATTCCTAAATATGAAACAGTCAAATAAAAGTGGAAGCTTGAAAGAATGAAATATCATACCACCCTGTGCATAAAAGGAAAATTCAAGCTGATAATTACATACATGACAAATAATGCACTCCTTCTGAAATATAGATTACTGAGGGGAAAAAAAAAAACTAACAGGTTGTTTGTGCTCATGGCCGACTCTCTTAACTTTAAAGAAAAATAATGTATCATAGTTAAGCTGGCCATGATACAGTTTATCTTATACACTCTGGAACAGTGTTTTTCTAACTTTAACATGCATACTAGGTCTGAGCTAGGGTCTGAGATGAAAGTCTGTATTTTCAATAAGTTCTCAGGTGACATCACTGCTGTCTGTAAATGATAATACTTCAAGTGTCAGGCTCTAATGTAAACTATGGAAGATAGAATACTAAACCTAGAAGCCACTTTAGGTGAAAATTTTACAGGTGAAGAAATGAAATCTCAGAACAATATGATGACATAATTCTCACAGTTCCTTATTAACTGATTTGATATTAAACTCAAAACTCCTGACTCCTAGTTAAGGGTTATTTCCCATAAGCAATTAATAGAAACCATCTAGAATTACACTCCTAATCTCTGTGTGATAGAACCCATATCGGATACTTTTTAATTTAAATGCTAGTTTTGGAAGTAAATTAGAAACATCATTTCAAAGTAGCATTTCCCTTGTATTTTAAAATTCTTGTCACTCTGGTATCAGCTCCCTGTTTGACTTTTGTCTATTAAATGTTTATATCCAACAGACAAAATTTTAGAAAAATATTTATCTAAAATAGCAATTAATCTTTTACTAGAATGTATGTCTTTGTAAAATATGTAGGCCACATGCGAGACATTTTAAAAACATTTCTGTTCAAATAAGTTGAAGCTATAAAACTACAAAAGTAGCATTCAACCTTGGCTCATCACACTCACTTAACAAGCAATTATTGAGCAATTAGTTAGGCAATATTTCCAAAGAAGTATAAAGCATGACACCTGCTCACGCAGAGCTTTTAATCCAGTGGAGGAGATAAAACATAGATGTAGGAGGGAGTTAAATAATATATAGTATATTACAAAATTCAGAGACTATAGAAAAAAAGAGTGGATTGGAAAGATTTTGGACAGTAGACTAAGTAAAATTTAAATTGAATCGTGAAGAAAAGAGTAGACATATAGGACAAAAAATTATAGAGGAAAGAAATTCACCTTTCAAAGAAAGTCCATAAAATTCAGGATTAAATGGAGAAAAACTAAAATTGAGAGTGTGGAAGCAGAGGCAAAACACTTGAGCTCTGTGTGCACATTCCCCTTACTGTTATTTCACATACAGACACTTGAAAGGAGAAGAGATGGGAAGATGTCTTACTTCCTGAGGCACCTACAAGGTGTCTAAGCAAAGAGGACAGTTGATGAGGGGACCTCGCCACGCCAGGTTGTGACCCAGCATTTGATCTATTTTGATGAATGTTTCCATGTGCTCTAGAGAAGATTGTGCATTCTGCATTTGTTGAGTATGTTACTATATAAATGGAAATTTAAATATTCAATCACATCAAGTTGGTTGATGATATTACCTAAATTTTCTATATTCACACTGTTTTATAGTATATTTGTGCAATCAATTACTGAAAGAGTGCTAAAATCTCTAATTTATTTTAAGCAGATTTTGCTTCATTTATTTTGTAACTCTGCTAATGAGGGCCTGCATGTTTAGAGCTGTTATGTCTTTTGGGGAATTGATTATTTTTATTGTTATGAAATGACTCTTTCTGGTAATACTTTATCTTTAAAATCACTTTGCTAGATAGTAATACAGCCATTTCATGTTTCTTATGATTAGTACTTTTATGATATATTTCTCCATTTTGTCACTTCTAGCCAATGTGTCTATATTTAAACAGTATTATTCATTACCCACAAACATAATTTTTATTTGAAGATCAAGAACAAATTCTATATACACCTATAAGCCTTCCTGGGTTAGTTAGTTCAGCCTATATGAGTTGTTACTTGGACTGCCTTTGACTCTTCAAATAATTTTGAGTATTATTCTTAAGCCACCACCTGTCAGAGTATAGTTTTACATAGCTTATTTTTTCTGGATAAAACTTTGATGATCAATGATAAATAGATGTTTTTCTTTATCTAGAGTTATGTGGCAAGCATCTGTGTATATGTGGATTCTCTTTTTCTCTGGACTTTAAGACATTAAGGGCAAAATCTTGTTTCGTGTGTGTGTATGTGTGTGTGTGTAGTTTAGTCTAAAACCTCCTTCAATAAGTGTCCTCAAAATATATGCCAAATAAATACATTACATGCATGGCATTGACAATAGTAAAATAATTCATTTGATTAATTTGGCATTTTTGTAAATGTAAGCGACCTTGGGAATTTCAGAAAAAAGAAATCAAGGCCTTATAAAAGAATACCTGAATTTCATCTACAGTTTCTTCTGATTTTCTGCCTTTATCATCTAATCTTTGTCTCTGCAATACAAAACTGATTCATTTCCCTTCTCTTTAATTAGCCTCTCCCTTCCTGGGTTTTCTCAGTGACTCATATAATACCTCAATCCCTTCCCAAAATGTCAGCCCTCCCTAAATCCTTCTCTCTCCACCTTTGTTGATACTCCCAATGTGAATTATTAGTCAATTAGACTTGAGGTGGCCAAACTTGGCTTGCTCCCCAGCCCAGCAGGTCACTCTGCTCCTTTAGCAGGACTATAATCAATTGTGTTTAGTAAAAGTTTTGTTTTCTTTGTGTGTGTGTGTTTTCCTTTCTGGCTTTAAAACTAAATATATAGAGAAACAATCCTGGGACCTTGCTAAAGAGACTTTTATAAATATGGCCTTAAAACTCTGTTCTTGTGAAAAGAGAAGTATGATAAGGGTCACTCGTGGGGTTAAAATTGAAGCATTGACAATTCTGAGTGACTAAATTACTTACATTCTACAATTAGGCTAATCATGCCCAAGAATTACATACCTCTGGGTTCAAATTTGAGTGCAATAAACTTGGGAAAAGTATTTGACCAATTATTTCTGTGACTCATTGGTTGATTGAAAAAAATGAGAATGAGCATAACTATCTTAAAGGTATGTTGTTAGGCTTAAATATAATAATTATGTAACGTGTGTATCCACATTACTATAGGAGCAGAGGAAATGGAAGGAATAGTTGCATTAATAATGAATCCATTTTTTTTCCTAGTTAGCAGGAGTATTCAAAGCATATCTAGAGAGTGAGCCGAGCAGCTATCCTAGGTGACAATCAGCAGGGTGGGCCCCAAAGAAGTGAACTCACTTCAAGGAAGTGGTGGAAGGTCCTCATGACCTCTGTCCAATGTTAGGTAGTTAGGTGGCCATAAGCAATGGGAGCAAAGGCCCAGCTCCATAACCATAGAAATGACAACACTGACAGGTCAACCCAGAGGCCGCCCCTTGGCTTTCCCAGAGAAAAATTCATTTTCAAATAACAATTCCCCTATATCCTGGAGTACGAGGAAATAAATGACCACAGCATAGTAACCGGCTTAGGGCAACAACAAACGCTGGCACATTAAGAAGTACTGTGACCTTCTTGTCACCTCAGTCTCATTATACCATCATTATAATGTCATGCATATGCTCAGAAGTTCATGAATCTAATTATAACCAACTGAATTCTGGGAGGAACATGGGCAGTTAACAATAGGTTATATAATAGCCAACTGTCAATCACAATGACCTCACACATCAATCAGCTAGCACCACCCTTGTCACCACCCATGATGGCTCAAATATAAGACAGACCTCCCCACCTCTACAAGGCTACAGCTCTCTCTGGTGTAGCCCATCTCTCTCTTGAAATGTACTTAAATAAATCTTACTTTACTGATCTGTAATTCTTTACTGCATTGGCGGAAAGGACTGAGGCCCCCAGGGCTGTTGGGGCAACGAGGGACTTAGAACACCCCCAGGAGTGACATGAAGGAAAGGACTCTTCTATGGGAAAGAGTACATTAAGTTCATTATATGTGACCCACATCTTCTTACCAGTCCTCCTATTTTTGTTCATGTCAGTTGACTAGGGAGATAATTCTATATCTCCATGGGCATAGACAGCTTTGGAAACAAACAAAACTAAAGATAAAGCCTGCTCAGATAGGAGTCTCTAGCAGCCCAGTCAATGAGCCAACCTTCCCTATTTTACAGAGTTTTTACATCTATGGGGCACACATGGCATTTCTGAAAACTCAGATTTGCCAGCTATGTTATAGACCTGATAGAGCAGAACTGCAAGGTGGGGCCTTCTCACATCTACGTTAAACCAACGGTGGAAGGAAAAGCAGGTATAATGTTTGCAGTAAAGTGGTAGCTAAAAGGGCTATTGATTCCGGCAAATTTAGGGAATCCATACGTGAACTTGAAGAAATTTGAGAGGATTTCCTATTCCCCAAATCTATGATATGGTACTTAATGAAATAAATATTTTATGTATTAGTAATACTGTTGTAATTTTAACATAGAATGACTTCAACAAACATAGGTTACACAGTCTCTGGAAATTGTCCATGGCTTATTGTTTTAAAAATATAAAGGTAGTAAATAATTTACATTATTAATTGTTAAAAGGGCAAATAAACACAAAGCATTTACAACTTCCAAATTCACTGAGTAAATTCTTTAAGAAAGTAGATCAGAGTATATACGTGTAAGTTGAGTCTTGAGCTTGAAAAATACCAAATGCTCCCATTTTTAAATTCTTACTAATAGGAAAATTACAGTGTAGTTTTATTTCTAAGAAATACTATTACATATCATAGCATCCTTTAAATTTACTTTATAAGGCCTTGTCTCTTTTAACTCACTTCAGTTGACATGATTATAATATACATTTCCCAAAGTGTGTCCCAATAAACATTATTCTGAAAAAATATATATATTTAAAATGGTTTTATGGTAAAATAAGTTTGGGAAATTTACATTAAACTCATGTCTTATACTTGGTAATTTGGGGTATCCATTAACATATTAAAAGCCCAAAGAATTACTGCAGTTAAGAAAACTTAAAAGGTTTAACTTAAAATTTCCAAAACCCACCAGCCATGGTATTCATTTATTTGAATAACACTTTTTAAAAATCTGGGAAACTCAAGTTTGGAAAATTCTAATATCAGTGTTTTTTTTATTTTGTTTTATTTTATTTTGTTTTTTCAACATCTCAAGTTCTAATCTATTTTATTTCTATATTTTATTTTATTAATTTGTAACAAGGGCTTAATTTTAGCTATCATCGCACAGAGTTATCAGGACTGATAATAGATAAAAATATGAAAGAACCCACACACTACTTGGTGTATAGTTGTCCCTCAGTATAAAAGAGTTCACCTAATTTAACACAACTAATAATAATGTACAACTGAGTTGGATATGGCCATTGCAACTAGCACTCACATGCATACAGGAAAGTTTCAGAAAACACACTTATTATTTCTCCTCACATTATATCCTATACTATAGTCTATAAAATTCTACATCTTAATTTTAAATGATTATGTCCCAAAAAAACTGATTTTGTAAACACTAATAATTTGAAAAATTCAGGTCTAAAAGAGTTTAACGTCTACAGCAAAACTGTGTTACCTAAATACTAAACAAAATTATCTGTGTTTATTGCATAAACCTGCAAGTGGCTATTGTGACATTGGATGGTTTGCTCCATACCCACAGACCACAAATTCTTATTAGGAAATCCATCCATGAGATTGGTATTCAGGTTTTGCTTCTGAAAATGAGAAGTAGTTAAAGAAATCTAGCTTATATACAGAATTATATAGACCAGCAAATGTATCTAAAAGACTATATGGACCACCTCATAGATCCTATTAGATATAAAAATTCCAATAGACATACTACTTAATAAGAAAATTTTTTTAAACTTAAAAAAAAAATAGTCTCAATTGCTTTGAGAATCATAAATTCTTCCATATATTTGTGTCATAAATAATTACATTAAGCTCTCTAAATCATGTCTGAGATATAGGTCCTTAATTTCCGATTTTTGTGTTACTGGAAAGTAAAACTACAAAATTTTCATATGTCAAAGATGACGGTCAAATTAGCATTTTTCTTCTGTTGTAAGATTTTTGATTAATAAATTGATAAAAAATGTTTAATCATAAAAAAGTTATACTGAATTTCCAGACAGTGTCTATATAGAAAATACATATTATATATATGGTCCTAAATAAATATTTACTTTCTATGAATACCTTTATACATTTCCTGGGGGGCGGAATAAACAGGAGCAACAGAAAAACATAAATCAAAGGAAAAGAATTCAAACGTTCAAAGAAAAATTTATTAAATAAATAATTGCATTTTAAAAACTCTCCAATTTGGGGTGCCTAAGTTGATTTATAATCTCTAATTTGTTATGCTTTCTGCAAGGCAGAGCATATAAATCTACAAAACTTGCTCAGCATTTATAATTATGTAGCTGTGCAAGGCTGAATACAAACCATATATGTACTACTGCACAAAATAAAAATATATGTATCACCCAGACTTCATAAGCATACCCATTGTTTATCTCCACAGTCACATTTGTAGCTGGAGTTTCGTGGGATGCTTCTATTAAGTATTTAGGCTCCATTCCTTGCCTCATGAGAGACTAGTGGGCATATTTCCAAGTGTACGATCACACAGCTTCGGACTATAAAAGCAGGCTCAATTTCAGGCAGGCCCTGTTGATAAGGAGCCAGTGAATGTTGACATTTTGAATGCTCCTGTGATGATCATTGTTTATCAATTTGAATGTTGCATAATTTTGAATGAGATCAGTACTGATGTTTTGGTTCTGCTATTCGCTAACAACTATAAGAAATTACCCCTTTTATGTAGGAAAAAAAACTAAAAAATTAAAAAAAAATAAAAAATAAAAAATAAAAAGAAAAACAGAATATTTAAGGTAAGGGAAGACCTAGGTTTGAACCTAGGAATTCTTATTATCCGGATTCTTCCAAATGTCAGATAAATACTAGACAATAGAAACTTGTGCCCAGAAGGCTTTTCAGAAACTACTAACTCTAATCTAGGCTCACAGAACTCTTTCTAGACAAATGAGTAACTATCCAGTTTTCAAATACCTCTCAGATTGCATGGGCTTCTAGGCAACTCCTTCTAGCGCTTCAAAAGATTTCTAGAACTGCCTTTAACCCCAAGGTGATACACATAGAGATTATATTTTGACTATGAGAAAAGGTGGGCAATGCATTATATGTTAGAATATAAATGAAAGGTGTTATCAATGCAGAAATAATCTTGTTATGGATTAACCATACCATTAGCCATCTGATTCATTAATAATGTCATTTGTCATTTGTCTTCTGTGGTTTGTGTCATTGATCCATGATTTAAATGAAATATTTCCACATAAACCTCAGTAGTGGTTATGGAAGTTGCACTTCTTCTAGATTAAGATGAAAATCACAGCTCATAAGTGAAAGACAATGCCATGGCCTTGTAGCGATATTTTTTTAAATTACAAAATTCTAGAACAAAATCATTAAAATTGACTTAATTTAAAGCTGTGCCACATTAAAAATAGGAAAATCCAAGTAAGATTTTGGAGAAAATATTTCTAAATCATGAACAAGATGACTATATTTAAGAAGGAAGAGAAAGCAGATTATTATTCAAGGAATAATTGTACAAATTAATAATAAGTAATGATAATTTAGTTGTTGAACTTTCAGGAAAAAAGTTTAAGAATAATAAGATGTTATTCGTTAAAATATTAATAAAACGAAAGCTAGAATAGATCAAAATAAAATTTCAGAAAACAGCGGATAAGATTTTTCTTTGAGTAAGAAACAGTACATTTTAGAGAATAGCTCAAGGAATATTGATACTAGAATTCACAAGAAGCTTATTACCACATAAAATAACAGCAAATTAGGGTCTAATTAAAAAATTAAACATTTGGTTTTCTAAAAGCACCAACAGTTATGAGTCACTCCATCCTTAAATTATAAAAGAACAGTTCAGTAGCAAGGAATTAACAAAGGCCATTCTGACACTAATACTACTACCAATATAAAAGAGTGAAATAACCTTGAAATCAGGGCAGATGAATTGACGGAGGGCATGCTGCAGACTGAGGGGGTAGAGATCATGCTTTATATTTTCTTTGTTTACTCCTAGCACTTAGCATCATGTTGGGCACACAATAGGGAATCAATACATACTTGGAGAGGAATTGATCCAGCCACAAATCAGTGCATTAGGTGGATAATTAGTTGCCCTGGGGAAACCCATCTCCCAGCGTTGGTTTTCTACTCTGATTGAAATCAAGAGGGGATAAAAGGAACGCCTCAACTTTACAGGTTTTCCTTTGAAGAAACTCAACCATCACAGTGATGACAATTATGCCAGTGACAAATCAAATATTTCATCTTACCATACCTTATGATGAGTTCTGATTTTGATAATACCTACATTTGTGAAAAGTAGATTCTTATCGTTACAAGCAATAGAATCAACTCATATTGAAATGTGTATATATATATATATATATATGTGTGTGTGTGTGTGTGTGTGTGTGTGTGTATACACACATATATGTATATATATGTAATACACACACACACACACACACACATATTTTTTAAATTGATTCTTCACTTATCTTCTCCTGAATTCCTTTATTCCACTCACTGTGACTTTACCAGAACATTTAGTATTTCAAACTTCCCATTCACACAGATCATCTACTTTGTTCCAATATAATGGGTCTCTTTCAGTCCAATTTTAGGCTTGGTTATACAAGTGCTGACTTCATAACCATCTTCATCTCTACCCTAGACACACTCACCCAGACATACCACTCTAAACATTGAACAAATTTTGAACCTCAGGCTTCTACTATTCAACTAATGAGCATTTTCTTTGAAGCACAAAGACCTCTAGAGAAAGATGCAGAAGTCATTATTTGATTTTAATCGGGCTCCCTTACTTTCTCAACAATCCTTTTCCGTCATAACGACCTTTAAGGCTACTCCAGACCTTTATTTTTCCTCTTATTTTTTCACATTTCCCTGGGGCCAAAACCTCATTCTGAGCAGATGTCCTTGTCTCGTATTTCCATGGAGGGCATTCATACCTGAATTTCCTCATTTATATTGACATAACTCTGCATCTAAGCTATTCATTTCTTTATGGACTCAATGAGCAATCACCAAGCACCTAAGCTGTGCTGGCCTCTGTTTTGACAGATACAGTGGTAAGCAAACCAAATGATATCCTCAGAGAACTTACCTTCTATTGGGGTAGACAAGAGATTACAATAAAGAGTAATAAATGCCATAAGTAGCATATACAGGATAGTATGGGAGCGCTTAGCATTGGCACCCAAACTGGAATTGGTTGTGTGATTAGCGATAGCTTTCTAGAGTGGCATCCAAGTTAAGATATAGAATGGCAGTAGGAATTAACCAGCACAATAGGATGAGATGGAATAGGAATAAGTCCCAGGCATGAAAAAGACATGTTCAGAAGAGACATTACATATGGAAAATGGTAAGAGATTCAATCTGGCTGAAGAACAAGACATGAAGGTGGAGTGATAAGAGATATTTCTGGAGAAGTCAGCAAAGATTTACCATGAAAGGCATAGGAAGCAGTTAAACACACTGTTTATGAAGAGACCCTAGAGTAACACGGATCTGGTTTAAATCATTCATACAATTATCCTAAGGGTTCAGTGAGATAACGTTTGGCAGATAGTTAGGTATTTAATACTTTTTTAAAAGCTAATATTGGATACATTAAAAAGCTTGTTTGTCATCCAGAGCCTAGTGGGGAGCTATGGAAGGCTCTTATCCATCTTATCCAGGGAAATAACATGACTTCACTCATGCCTTTGGGCTGCCTGTGAATTGGAGAAGAGCTGAAAAGAGAGAAAGGGACCAAATTAGTATCGAAGACATTAGTTATGGAACTTTCTGCATCAATCTGGGCAAATATTACAGTGGCCAGAGTAAGTGTAGTGGCAGTAGAGAGAAGAAGACATAGATGGATTTAGTAAATAAATAGGAAATAGGAAAAAAATTTAAATCATTTCTTGATTTAAATAAAGAAAAATATATATATATATACACATGTGTGTGTGTGTGTGTGTGTGTGTGTGTAATAGGAAATAAAATCAAAAGGAGCTGCTAATAGATAAAACAGGAGAAGAGAAGGAAAAAGAAGGAGCAGGGATTACAATGAAATTCTTGCTTTGCCTAACTGGGTACAGAGGGGGCTATAAATGAGATAACACTGGGGAAAAGCAGGACTGGGAATATTGGGACTGAATGGGTCTAGTGATTGATACATTGAGTTTAATGCTTCTATGGGATTTAATATCCAATCTTCAAGTCAAGAGAGAATTCTGAGTTATTATCCAGAATCGAGATTCACATGTGTCAAGATGGCAGCTGAAGCCATGGGAGCAAGGCGTGGGAGTGTAGACTGAGCTAGAAGAGGAGAAAGGAGAAAGAGTAAACAAAGGAACCAGAGAGAGAAGAAGAAAGCTGGGAGTGTGGTGTCAAGAAAGCCAAATGAAATGCTGCAAGGGGGGGAAACGATGTCAGCAATCTGATCTGGTAACAAAAGGGCATTAATAACCTTGATAAGAGCTGTGTTTGGAGCCAAGGGTCAGGGAGGGTGTGGATCTGTGAATGAGAAGGAAGGTGTAGTAAGAGCAAGGGAGAAAAATTCTGTGGAAAAGTTTGGTTTTTGAAGAGGAAAAGAGGGATAACTTGTACAGCTGACAGGTATAGCACACTTAAGAGAAAATATTCTGTGACTGAGGAGACCAGAGAATGTTTGCAGGGACAGACAAGGAGCCAGGGCAGAGAGAGAGAGGTGCTCGAGAATGCAAATTCCAAAGACAGTAGTAATTGATGACACAGGTTTAGGAAGAGATGAAAAAAGGATGCACTAAAGGATACAGAAAAACAAATTATGTTGACAAAGGGGAAGGGACACATCCTATCCCTCCATCTGTGCTTTAAATCCTTTGATCTTCTCAGAGAACCTACCATTTGGATACTTGACGTACAAATATGTAGAGAAATTTGCTCATTTAGGGGGAAAAAGTCAACTCATTGTTCTCCATCGTATCTTGTACTGACTGCATATTTTTTATATATTGCTTCAAATATGTTTGTTGTCTCCATCCACTACCTTCATTTCTTCACCTTGTCCTTTTTCCTTTCAAACTGCAATTAGGATTTTGTTTCTAGGACTAAACTAATTATCTATACTAAAAGTCAACAGTTATCCTTGTTTCAAAGGACCTTTCTTCTTCTCCCTCATTACACTTTACATTTAAAAGGCCATTGCTTTTAACCAAACATTCTTTCTTATAATGCCCTCTGACTTTGTCTTCCATGATGCTACTTTGGAACATCCCCGACTTCTCCAACTGTCCTGCTTCTATGTGCCATCTGTGTACCATCTCCTCATGGAGCTCATTACTAACCCATTCAGTGATTGCTCTCTGCTTTTCTCTCTCTACACTATTTTCATTGGTGAGCTTGTTGACTTAGGCATTTAAGTTGCTCTCTCACAAATCAATATCACCATCCTAACTTCATTTTGATATGTAATTAAAATCATTTTTATAACATTCCTTTCAACTGTCTCCAATTATATCTCATTAGACCAGGCACAGACTTCATTGTCATTCTCTCTTAGCAATCTCTTTCCCAGTTTCCCCACTTCTGTTGCTGGAAACACCATACTACAGTCACAAAATATGAAAGCCACAGTAGACTCTGCTGTCTTTCATTTCTATTATTTAAGCTATCATCAAATCCTATGCATTAATAACTTCTCCACTGTTTGACTCTTTCTTCATATTCTCTCTGCTTTCACCCTTGTCCTGGCTCTAAAGAATTCACCTACAGAGTGTTTGCAAGACCTTCTACCTTTTGAGTTTCTAAAGTCAAGTCATTCATCTTGCATATCATCACCATATTTGATTTTCATGACCATGCCATCTTCTTTATCAAGAACCCTATTACCTACTGAATCAAGGTCTATGTTCCCACACCCTACATGATTCATCGGGCTTCACGGTTTATTTTAGTTTCATTTACTTCTCTAAACTCTTCTCCTCAACTTTGGCCTCACTCCAGACTAGCTTACTTCCACAAGACACATGACTCATATGCGTCCTTGTTGCTAAGCCTTTGCTAGTGTTTTTCTTCTCCATTTAGGACTCCTTACTTATCTCAAGTCCTACCTCTTCTTTGAAAAGAAATGTTATTTGTTTATTTTAATTTACATATCTCATTATTGCAAAAAAGTAAGGAGTAAAAAGAGAGTCATTATTTCACATATTTCTGTCACTATCAAGGACAGTTTGGAAACTAACATAGTTATTTAATAAATACTTGTTGAAAGGGTTGTATGAAATAAAGAAGTTATTAAGATAGTATCGCAAGACCTGATAATTACTCATAATTCTAGAATTATGTAGATAGATGTATGTGAGTTCTCAAAGAAAATATAAGAAGCTAGGCTTTTCAGTGCTATCCTTGGTGCCAAAGGCCTTTGGAATTTTTTCTCACAACATAAAACTGATCATTGAGACCTGACCAGAAACATATGAGATGGGATCTTTTCTTCCCACATCGGAGAATTCTAAGCGGTAAAATAAACAACATACCTTTTTATAACACACACACACACACACACACACACACACACATGCAAATTGGAGCAATGTAAAGAATTTAAATCATTGTATTTCTCTGGCATTTATCCAATTAAAGTAGCTTAAGAAATAGGTGATTCATTTATGATAAAAATCTTATCTTGGAAAAATCCATGTGTAGTGCTTATCCAATGCACACACAAATTAATAATGGGGTTTCTAAAATATAATCATTACATTTTAGTATGAAAAATATATTTAGTGTGAAAAATACTGAAGTGTGGGTGTGGCTCCACATTTTATAAAAGTAAACAGGGTCCTTAGCAATTTGGGAAAGAGTTAAATTTCTGATAGTTCCTTATAGGAATAGCAAGAAGGACTCACAAAGGTGCTGCAACACAATACTGTACACTATAAAATATCTGAGGAGTTTAATAGGCTCGATTTTCCCAAGTGAATTTTGTTCTGCTTTTATAAGCCACCGTGAGGGACAAGCCACCTCTTTCCACATTGTGAGGCACAACAGTAAAAGTTGCCAGTTTGCTGCATGTCTCTGCTCTCAATAACACATTTCCCAAACCATCTGAATTTTAAGGAAAGCATTAGAACATCTGATTAAAAGACTAAATATAAAATTCAACTCATCCAGCTTTTATCTAAACACCTACTATTACATGCAAATCACCAAGCTAGGTTCTGTATTCCATTGTAGTTTTAACAAAATGTGTGAATTTCACCATTTGTCTAGAAATCTATTGCCTCAAAAGCATAAGAATATTCATAAACTTGGCACATTTTTAAAACACCTCAGGCTCTAGTATCCCTGTATTTGTCATTAATGTTTCCAAAATAGGTTAACATCCACGGCTCACCCAGATGTTGGAATGCAGGTCTCTGACCATTATTCTTGGTGAGGTGGGTCTTGTGAAGGCTTCTACAAGTTAGAACTGTGCACAGTGTGCAGGATGTGTCCCCACACTCCCCTGGGTCTCCCTTGGAGGCTGTCCTCATGTCATCAAACTAATTCATATCCCCATGGGCTGCTTGGGCTACACCTTGGCTATACTATTTCAGTTAATTCTGTTCCAATTCTAACACACCCACCTCTAGCATCTCATCACCATGGAGCCTGTTATTAGTTGAATTGTGTCCCCCTCAAAATTCATATGTTGAAGACCTAACCTTCAGTACCTGAGAATGTGACTGTTTTTGGACATGGGATCTTTTAAGAGGTAATTCAAGTTAAATGAGTCTGTTGGGGGTGGACCCTAATCCAATATGACTGGAGATAGAGTAAGACCTGTCAAGATGGAGGATTATGTGAAGACAGAGGGTAAAGATGGCCATGGAGAACAGAGAGAGAGAGAGAGAGAGAGAGAGAGAGAGAGAGAGAGAGAGAGAGAGAGAGAGAGAGAGAGAGAGAAGGAAGAGAGAAAAAGAGAAAGAAAGATACGAACCTTCCCCAACACTTTAATCTTGGATTACTAGCCTTCAGAATTGAGAGAAAGTACATTCTGTATTTTAAGATACCCCATCTGTGGTAATTTGTTATGGAAGCCCTAATAAACTAACATGGCCATTCTTCTGAGTCACATTTAGAGGCTGAGAACTAATTTAGTCTTCAAAGGACCTGCACAAAAAGTCTAACTAGAGATTAATGTGGGAAACCCTTTTTTTATTGGTCTATTTCACTGAGTTCTCAGAGTGAATAAACAAAATAAAGTATATTGCTCACTCTAGGCATAAAATAATAAAGCAATTATAACTAACATTCAGTGAGCATTTTTCTACATGTCAGGCATGCTTCAAAGAACTTTAGAAGCTATTATTTTGAAATAGATCTATTTTATTGCTCAGTTCTCACAATACCCAATGCAATAGATTTTCTTTTTCATATATATTTGCATGTGTTGTTACCACTGCCTTACAAATAGAAATTATCCCAGATACTTGTCCTGGTTAAGGATAAAATTTGAATAATCTTTTAGTTAGTCCTTCTTTAGGAACAAGATCAGAATTTGTCTTCTTAAATCTTGGGTTTACTACAGATCTGAGGGTTTTTTTTTTCTTTTTTCATCCTATGTGTATGTTATGTGCCTTGAGTTGGCTCTGACTCCTGGCAACTTTATGAATGAGTGATGTCCACAATGCCCTGTCCCTACCAGCCCTGCCCAGCAACTGTAGACTCATGCCTATGGCCTCTCGTCATAGTCAATACATCCCATATTAGTCTTTTACTGCTGTCTTCTATTTTCCCAGCATTACCATCTTTTCCAAAGAATCCTGTCTTCTCATGCCTAGAAGGATAGTTTAAGTTTTGCCATTTTTGCCTTCAGCAATATTTCAGACTTAATTTGTTCTCAAACCCACTTGTTCAACTTGCTGGTGGTCCAGGGTATCCATAGTGATCTCCTCCCATATGTTATTTCAAATGAATCAATTATTTTCTCCTATCGGCCTTCTTCACTGTCCAACTTTCTTATTCATACATACTACTTGGGAATAAGAGCGCATGGATAATCTTAGGCTTGGTCTCAAATGACACGTCTTTGCTTTTGATGACTTTCCCTAATTCTTACATTGCTATCCTTCTGAGTCTCAGGCTTATCTTGATTTCTTGGTGGCAGCCTATATTTAAATTAATGACTAAAGCAAGGAAAGCAAAATCTTTAACAATTTCAATGTCTTCATTGTCTGTGTGAGAGTTGTGTATTTCTTCTGCAGTCATGATTTTTTTCTTCTTGCTGTTTTAAATGCAGTCCTACTTTGACACTTCTTTTATTTTCAGCAGATGTCATTTCAAATCACTGTTACTTTCTGTCACTAAGATGGTGTCAGCTGAATATCTTGTTATTGATACTTTATCCACCAATTTTCACTCTTCCTTCTTCTGAGTCTAGCCCAGCTTTTTTAATGATATGTTCTGTGTACATATGGAACAATTAGGGAGAGAAAATACACCCCTGTCTGACACTTTTGCCTGTAGGAAACCATTAAGGCTCTCCACATTCTGCCTTGACAGTGGCTTTTGTCCATAATACAGGTTACACATTGTGACAATCAAGTACTGAGAAAGAACCATTATTTTCAGTCTATATCTTTTTCATTTTCTGATATCTGTATTAAAAACAGATATATCTATATTTATGTATGCATTTATTATTTCTGTTGTTAAGTAAAAATAATTCTTAACCCCGGGCTCAGTACTCACAAGAATAAAGAAAAACAATTATCAATTAACAAAAAAGAAGGAGGAGGAGGAGGGGACAGAGGTGGAAGAGGAGGAAAGGAAGAACGGAGAAAGAGAAGGAAGAGAAAAAAATAAAAATAACACTAAATATGTAATCATTTTACTTTAAATCAGGCAAAAATAATTTTTATTGCTAATTATAATAAAAAATATTTTTGAGGAATGGGCAATCCATCTAAGAAAAAATAGGTGGCAGTTGGAATACACCTGCCACACTACAGTGATCTGTGCAGTGTTGGTCACACACAGCTTAGGTCTTCACAGGCTCTGACTGTCTAATGCTAATACTTAAGGAACAGTCTTTAGAAGGTTCTCTTCAGGCAACTAAGTGCTTCATACAATGTCAACTATTTTAAGGTCTAATGGCACTGAAAATATAGAACATTTTGTTCACCTCTGCAATTGAATCCGAAGCACTATCAAACTCCAAAACCACAAAGAATGTCACTTTACACTCTAAAGGCTGGTGGTCATGGGATTGTGCTGAACGGAGGCCAAAAATAATAAAAATGTTTTAGTAATTTGGTTCTAGTTTAAGAAGTGTGACTGGTACACGTCAGTTGAAACCATATCTTCAAAAGTTTAAAATGTGGTATGTCACAAGTTATGAAATTGGACAAAGGCTTAAAGGTCGCCTGGTCAAAAGCATTGTATGGTGTCAGAATCCCTGAGCAATATCCAAGGAGGAGAATCCAGTCTCATTTCTACTTCCTAAGCTAGCTATACAACTTCTGAATAAATTATAAAAATTTTTCCTTTATGTTGAAAAAAATCATTGCCTCATAATTTCTATCCATTAACCATACTTCTATATTTGTTATAAACACAATTCAGCCTTCTGTCTGATAATCTAAAAATTTAAAAGAACTGTCACATTATCCCAAAGTTATCTGTTAGATTAATACCCCTCTCAATCCCTTCAACTCTTCCTCTACAAAATACTTGCCAGAACTTTTATATTCTGTTGATTGTTCTTTATTAATATCTATTCTAATTTGTCAATTATTTTAATGCAACATAAATCTAATTCTGATGTGGGATGTCAGAATGTTGGGCTTGTCATCTTTTATAATATACTCATTGTTGCATTGTTGAAAATCCACCAAATGCCTTTGTCAATTAACCTCATCCAAATGTGAATGGAATTGGATAGAGGAAGGTAATACTCTGGTAAATTTAATACTTAAAAACATGTATCTGTAAAATAGATACAGATAGAAATAGATATAGATAAAAACATATATGTGTAAATTGTATCATTGATTGATTATTCCCTGTTTTAATGTGTTAACTATTCAATACCTGCTCACCTATATTTCTTAAATGTTTTGTTTACTTATATTTTATGGTCTTTGTTCCCCCCAAAATAAATATACTATGATCCAGTACCTTGAAAATAAAGTTAAAAAATGACAATTTTCAATATCTTAAAGGATTTTATTTTTTCTTTTAAGAACAATCTAGAATAATGTATTGATAGAGATAAAATAAATTATGTAGGTCATGAATTTACTAAAACCATTCATTTTAAAGTATACTTTAAAAATTAAAATGAGGTCAAAGAGCAGGGATTTTTTTTGTCTTTTTAATAGAAAAATAAATAAATTGGTTACAAATGCTTTTTAAAAATTAAGTTAACAAAGCTAGGCTTTTACATTTTGAAAATACTGTTTTGTCTATTTTAAACCTGTATTGTACTTTTTAAATCTAGTTGTAAGTCTGATAAAGATCAAAGCATATCAGCAATATAACTGGACTGTAATATTTTCTCTATAATATTGATTAAGCACTGCAAATGGCATAAATAATCTACAGTGGAAATTTGCCAGTATTGAGAAGAAAACTGTACTTTTTAGATTCATCCCTTTTGAAGTTCTAGTGATTAATTTAGTAAGTAAACATCTATTAAGCATATTTTAATTGTGTAGGAAACTGTATTTGAGAAAAAAGAATGTTAAAACAAGAACCATATGACTAAATCCTCATGACTTTGGTTTTGGCAAAGGATTTTTAGATATGACACCAAAAGCATGATTAACAACAACAAAAAATAGACAAATTTGACTTTATCAAAACTAAAAAAACTTTTTTTTCCTTCAAAGGTTACCACCAAGTGAAAAGACAAACCATGTATAGAGAAAATTATTGAAAATCATATATCTGACAAGGGACTTTAGTCTAGAATACATGAAGAACTCTTACAACTCAATAATAAAAAGACAAATAGACTAATTAAAAATGGAGAAAGGATCTGAATAGACATTTCTCCCAGGTGAACATTCATCTATAAGCACATGACTAATAAGCCTATTAGTCATTAGGGAAATGCAAATAGAAACCACAAGATACCATTTCACACAAACAAGAATGGAGAGAATAAAAAATACAAATAATAACTAGTGCTAGTGAAGATGTGGAGAAATTGTAACTCTCATACATTGCTGGTGGGAAATGAAAATGCAAAATCATCTGCCATTTCCTCAAACAATTAAACAGAGCTACCATATGACCCAGTAATTGCCCTCATAAGGATAAACCCAAGAGGAATGAAAACATATATTCACACAAAAACTTATATACAAATGTTTATAGTGGTATTATTTATAATAGACAAAAAATGAAGCAATGGAAATGCTCATCAACTGATGAATTGATACATAAATGTGGTATATCTATACAATGATACATTATTTGGCTATGAAAAAGAATGAAATACTAATACATGCTATAACATGAATGAGTCTTAAAATATGCTAAGTGAAAGAAGTCAGTCACGAAAGGCCACATATTATAT
>CM053507.1:7344466-7362392 GCA_028627145.1 Eidolon dupreanum
TGCTCCAAGAAAAAGTTATGTTTAATAGATTACCTGGATTTTTTTTGTTATCAGATCAAGAGTGATGAATTTGGTACTTTCTACATCTTTAAATGAAGCAGAACTCAGAGTGTATTTTTTACCTCCACAAGGATAGTATTCTGATCCACATTTCTCATTAAAAACCATTTTCAGTACAACGCATAGTTATTGAAATAGATACATTAAAAAAAGTTTAACATCTCTCAAGGATATATAAAATGTCTATGAGAATATACCAAAAAAGATAATTAATTCTCTCTAAATTACAGGGCTTAGGCTTCCCTAGAAATTTCTTCTAGAAAAGGTAAAATTTGGTCTCAAAAGATCAAAATAGATTACTAGGCAGAATAATTTTGATGTATAGTCACGTTTTAGACTGTTGACCTAAGTGCATATTCATGAGTAAAATGCACAAAAAGGTGTCACAAAGGGTGTTTTACGCAGTTGTTTTTAACAACAACAAAAAAATTCTAGAAATTATCCAACATTCAAGAGTATAAAATAATGTTTATATATTAAACACATTCATAAAATGCAATGCCAAGTTGCCATTTGGGTAATGTAAATAATTTTAAAATGAAAACAATGCATTTACAAAAATACATGAAAGATGAATATGTACAAAAGATGCACGATTTAATTTATATATGTATGTATATATACATATGTACACACGTATGCAGAAAGAGATACACAATAAAAATGTGGAAGTTTTTCCACTACAGATACTTTTAACTTTAAAATTTCAAATTTTTTATTTTAATCAATTTAATTTCTTTTACTCATCTGCATTTTTTAAATGTTCTACATATAATTTTTGTAATCTTGGTGCCTAAAAAAATGAAAGTTATTAAAAATATGTGAGAATGATAACACAAATGCTGATGAGAATGCAGAGTGTGAAAAATTAACAGAGCCCCTTCAAAATGGGGACTGTCCCAACTGAACTGCCTTGAAAATCTTGTCACAACCTTGGAATGTTTAAACTAGGCAAAATAAACTTTGGAGTGGGCCAAAGCAACAAACAGCTGGAAAGCAGACATTTTGACTACTAGATCGAAAATTAAAGGCACTTTTTAGAATTAGCACCATCATATACAGCTGAAGAGTATTTTAGTTTACTTGCACCTATAAAAATTTCTACTTTGACTTATTCACCCCCAATAGAAATCCCTTTCTTCTATTCATGCAATTATTCTGCTTCTCTTTCTCATTAAAACCCCTTGCCTTCATCCCCTAATTAGAACACTATTTGGGTTTCTGCCTGAATCAGTGCTTCCTAAATAGTTATTCTTTTAGATCTCAAATAAATGCTTGTTTCTTCTCACTTTGATCTTTTATTTTTCGGCCGACAGAAGCAACAGAAGTTCTCAGTCATTGTTTATGGAAATGGTAAATGGTACTGGCACTTTAAAAGATAGTTTGGCAATATCTTACAAAACTAAATATACTTTTATCATAGGATCGAGCAATCACACTGCTTGATATTTACGCAAAGAAGTTGAAAGTTTATTCCTACATCAAAACCTGTGCACAAGTGTTTATAGCAACTTTATGCCTAATTGCTGAAATTTGGAAGCAACTAAGGTGTCTTTTAGCAGATGAATGGATAAACTGTGGTCCATTCAGACAATGAAATATTATTTAAAGCTATAAAGAAATAAGCTGTTAAGCTATGGAAAGACATGGAGGAAACTTAAATGCATATTACTAAGTAAAATAAGCCAATCTGAAAAGGCTACATACTACATGATTCCAATTATATGACATCCTGGAAAGAGGAAAACTGTGGAGTAGTAAGAAGATCAGTGATTGGAGACTAGGTGGAGTATAGAGGATTTTTAAGGCATTAAAATGTGCCGTATAACACTACAGTGATGGATACATGTCAATACACATTTGTCTAAACCCACAGGGTGCATACTACCAAGAGTGAAGCCTAATGAAATTTCATCAGTTACAACAATGTCACACTCTGGTGGGGGATGTTGATAATGGGGGAGGCGGTACAATTGTGGGGGTAAAGAGGATCTGTGAAATCTCTGTGGCTTCCTCTTAATTTTGCTGTAAACCTAAATCTACTCCGAAAAAAATTAAGTCTTAAAAAAAAAAAACAAGTGAAGAAATTTAAAAGAAAGAAAAAGAAAAAGAAACTTTCAATGATAGTACAAAAAAAAAATATATGACTTTAGTGCTGTAGCTAGGCTAAAAGTGATTTTTAGCTCCGAGCCAAAATTTGCTCAAATTCTGCAAATTTTGCTCTGAAATGTCCAGCAACCATTGAAGAGATGTAAACATGTTCTATATATAAAATCCACAGTATTCAGAAGATAGAAAAAAAAAAAGTTAATCTTAGTATTAGGATCCAAGAGAAATCTCTGGCTTTTAGGTATAATGGAACTTATAATATCCTCAACGATATCTGATATCCTAGAGGTAAATACAACCATGATTTGCATAACTCTATTTCTTTGGAAATTATTTGCATAAAGAAAAAAAGAGTATGATGAGGTTAGGATGCCAATTTAAGGTGGATAATATGAAATAATCCAGATAAATGTCAAGTTCTGTACTTTTCTGGCTTATACTGCAGATTGAGTCTGGACCATGAAGGAACAGAAGGCTAGCAAATCTGCCAGGTATTTGTCCATTCACAGTATTTCTCTTGCCTGAGCTTAGGTAAAGTGTGAAGTAATGACAAACTCTAGGAACTATTCCACTATGAGAACCTGAAATGTAGATATCCCATATGAAAATCTGAATGGTGAAAAACCTGATGAAGACAGACTCTTAAACAGGTCATCTTGTTTCCAATCGAAGGGATCCCAGGAAGAACTTGTGAACAGGCTCCTGTCACCCAGAACTAATTCTGTCTCCACTCTTAACAAACAAACCAATGACCAATCAAGACCCCCAAACTTTTAGCACCATAGTGCTAGTGGCAATAACATGACTCCAGGAAATTGTAAAGTTAACATAACCAAACAATTGTCTTCGGTTATGAAAGAAACATACACACACATACAGAGCTTATTAACAATCAGAGCCTATAAAATCGTAAGCAATGTAAATTTAAGGTGTTTCTCCAAATTAAAAGGTTTACACAATGAATTCAAAGATAAATGAAAGCTTTCATGAGCTGTTTAACGCAGTTAGGTGTATAAGTTGGATAAGTGATGTGGAACATCTACCCAAGATGATTACATTGTTTCTAGAATATTTGATTGTTTTTTTTTTTTTCTGGCAATAACTGAATAGCATGGCTAGTTGTCAATTAAGCTCATTCTACTTTATGACAATAAAACCACACCACCTGCGTATACAACTATGTTCTCTTTCTACTTGCCCTGGTAAAGGTGCATGCATGAGTTAAATTAAAATGATCCAGAGTACTTAAGTGAAAAAGAAACAATATCTCTGTTTTATCTTCCTGGCAAAACTACCTGAATAACGAAAGTATTGTTTCTACTGAATCTGAACTTCAAAAAGTGTTCTGTATAAACATTAATACATATGGTTCTACAAGTGTGTAGATTAGCCTTGAAGTCATATTACTGTCTCAGAAAAAGGCTGAAGAGAGGTCACTTAGAGTAACCACATGTTATATTTTATCTGAACAAGGTGATAAGAAATATAGCTACCACAGAAATGAAAAGATTATGAGGAAATTGAAAATTACCTTGAGCCCACTCTCATATATTCTTGGTGGCTGGGACTGTCAGAGAAATGAAAGGAAGCATCATAAACCTGGGAGAAGATTCTACTTAAAGATAGCAACCTGAATGTGCAAATATGTAAGACACCTCTCTTAAGGTTGCCAGAGAAACTTAAGACATCCAGGTACATTTTAATTTCAGATAAATAATTTTTTTTCTTAGTGTAAGAATAGCTCTAATACTGCATGGGATATTCTTGTAAAAAAAGAAAAATTGTTTATCTGACATTAAAATGTACCTGGGTGTCCTGTATTTTTAATTGCTTAACTGAACAATGCTATCCCCTTTCTTGGAGCCCTTTTACATTTTCAAAAAATACAATAAAAAGATATAAACGTACAATTGAAAAGAGAACGTGTATTGGCTAGGAGGTTGGTGGAGACATAGGAGAAGAAGAAAGTTAAAACTCTGCTTGAAAGAAAATAGGTGGAATGATGTTGACAAAGCAAATCATAGCTAGTTGTAGCCTAGAATGCCAGAGTTGCTGCAACAAGAGGCAGCCAACCACTTGGTAACTCCCTAGAAATGTCTGGGCTAAGGAGTATGTTGAGAATTCATAGAAAGTCTGAATCCTGAAGAACTGTTGACCTACACCTCTCAGTACCACTTATAGAACTGAAGGCAGCAAAATGTTCACATCTCCTGGCAATCAAACAAAAATAACCATAATCATAAAAAGCTCTTTCCCAAAGAAATTAAAAGTGTTTAGCAGAAATAAGCAGGTAAGTAGGAGTGGTTACCCTCTACTTATAACGGATTCCTCATATCTCACCCAAAAGCAAGGCCTTCAAGTAGCCACATACTCAGAGATCCAATTCAACTTTCATTCCTGGCATGCAGTAATTGCTCAGAACAGGTTAGCCATAATTTTGATGAGAAAGAGATTTCTTAATACTAAAGGAGTTAAGTCAGGCCCGAAGGAGACAGTGCTGGCTAATTATTTCTAGGTGGTAAGTCAGCAAAGAGAAATGGAGATGGCTCTACAATAGGAGAGCAAGCAGGGATTCAAGACAGAAGTTACACTGAAGAATGTGTGTGCCTTTGGCTGGAATTAGTTCAGTCTTTATCTCTGGAGAAATTAAAGTTGGAGAATGAGTTTCAAAGGGAGGGGCAAGGAATTCTAACCTGTATTGCAGTTTTCTGTTTTGTTTTGTTTTTATTGATTAAACACCATGGAACAGGATTATTGCCTCATAGAAGAACAAGAACCCTTTACTACTTAAGGGAAATTCAGAAGTGAGGTTTTGTAAGATTAAGAGCCTACATCCAAATTATTCCCATTGGTTAACTGAACCTTTCTGTCTAGTGTATCCATAATTAATCAACATTAAAGAAAAGCCCAGAGGGGCCAATGGCCCTTTACAAGCTATTAACAAGAATGCATTGTAATTAAACTAAGTCTTTTCCAGCAGGATTTTTTTTTTGGCATAAATATTTGAAAATAAGACTTTAGTAACTATATTTTCTATAGTAACTATACTTTTTATTTAAAGAAAATATGGAAAAGAAAGAGGACAATGGCTTTATGAAATATTTGTATATTCTTCAAGTGAGATTTTTATCTTATTTTTATACAATTCCTCACTCTGCAGCATATGTGGGCCCCTCACTGAAAGAAGCAGATTTTCTCCTGAGAGGTAAATGACAAATTTCTGGAGAAATGAACATGAGAGTTATGTAGAACTGATTGCTCCTTTAAAATTACACTGAGTCACTTCTGTGACCACAGAGGCTGGGGATGAAGACCAGTGGCCAACAGACCTAGGTGGGTGTCTTTACTAAGTGAAGGCACCCTCAAATAGTGAATGAAAAGTACGTGCCTGGGGTCTCACCTACTCAAAAGGAACAATGGCAATTTCTCTGTGAAATCCTGAAGAAATTGCTGAGTTCTGGAGAGTGGATATTCTAAATAACCTCTCCTGGCCCTGGGGGTGTGGAGAGATTATCCATGATCCCTCTTGTAAAACTCTCTTGCTTTATTAATCGAAGCAGCTTAGTTACTAATATACATGAAACTTCTCCATCGAGAGTAGACCTCTGATAAAAGAACTAATAATAAAAATAATGTCAGTAGAAAGCATGTTGTTGAAACAAATCAAGGAGTGCACTTCTTTGCTACTTTGAAGAAGAACCAGAGGTTTTGCTTGTTTTTGTTTTAAAATCTATTTTAAATAAAAGGCACTGAAGAAACAAAGGTATATTCAGATGAACTTGAAGCATTAGAATCCACATATCAGATTTCTTTTGTTATTTTATCTATTTGGGGGCAGCTAATAGACTATATTTGGGAGGAACTTCTGAACAGCAAGAATTAAGTGATGGATCATGTTTTCAAAGATTCACATCTGGACTGTGAAGGCCATTGAGTCAAATCTGGTGTTCCAAGCCAGAGTCCAGGTTTAGGACAGTTTTCTTTGTTAACACAGCAATGGGGCATGATAGACCAGCTTTTCCACACAGGGCGACGTGTTATTTTGATTTTAAAACTATTCCCAATGATTTACCTCCCCCTCAGGGGCCCTCTGTAGCTCCTCCTTTCAAGAGGTGGAATTGACTTCCCCTGTCTCAGGTTGACCTTGTGACTTGTTTTGACCAGTAGAATGCAGTGAAAATAATGATATGCCGGGTCCAAGCTAGAGAGATGTTGGTGGCCCCCTATATGCTTCCATCATCTTTCTCAAAACTCCACCCTGATCATGTGATCGAACCCCAGCTAGCAAGACAAACTGAGAGATTACCAGGAAGAGAGCCCAGTTATTCAGGCTGAGGCTATGCTAAATCTGTCTGCAGCCGGCTGATCCTCTAACATGTGAGAGAAACAGCCAAGGTCAACAGAACCACCCATTCCCCACCAATAGCTAACTGCCGATATGTGTCTGAGCACAGCAGAGGCCCCAACCATCCAGTCGACCTGTAGACTCACAAGCAATGATAAAAATGCTTTTGGTTTTAACTCACTGAAATGTAATGGATTCATTACACAGGAATGGTTAACTGACATAGGAGAGAAGTAGTAGACTTTAACGCAAAGTATTGAAAAACAATTTCTTTCATTTTCTTTAAATTTATGTAGCCAAACACACTGAAAGCTTTCGAAAGTATAAAAAAATCTATAAAGAGGCAGAATAAAGTCATTCCTGGAAATCAGACAGACCAGAGAGAGCAGTTCTGTGACAAAGATTCTCTTAAGGAGAACCAAGGGTGTCTACTGTCATCTTGGTAGTTATGTCATAGAAGGTAAAAGAACAAGGTAAAAATTCAAGGGTAAAGTGATTTAGGATTGAGGATCCTCTAAGACTTAACTCTTTGTAGGAATGAATGGGCAGTAATTTGGCAAAAGGAAGGCAAAGAAAAGCATTAAAACAAAATTCTATATCAATTTCCTCATTTGTATCAATGTTTCTATCTTAATTTGCATATAGAAGAAAAAAAGTTTTTGTCTTCTGTGACTCCAGCTTCTTTTTCTAGGGTCTTAAAAATTGATTACCTTTAGTTAGTTTGTGTCTCCACACAGGGCCTTGAGTAGCCAATTTCTCTCTATGAGAAACTGCTTATCAGTAAAGAGTTAAAAAAAAAAATAAGGAAACTCATTTACAATGTTACCTTTTTTTCCTAGGGTCTTAACTCTTGAGGGAAAGCAAAATCAAGCACTAAATGAAATCGATCAGCAAGGAGATGACAGACATGATTTTTTTCCTGAGAAATGAAAGAATGTAGGTTGCCACTCACTTACATTCTAAGCAAGCCTGGCCTGTGCATGGCAGAGAAGGTTCTGAAGATTGCCTTTCTGTAGAGAACACACAGGACCAGTTGTCTCATCTTGAGGCTGGTGAAGCAGCAAAGCCTCGAACCATGGGTTGCTCTTTGATCTTTCCAAGGACTTCATTTCTGATGTTATTTCCTGAATTTACCTCAACTTTTCAGACGCACAGGGATTATTCCTCTCAAAACAGAAATGTAAGAATTCATGACATTCAACACTGGTAGAGTCCCTCCAGAAAACAAAAGGAGGGCCCCCTCCCCCTTTCTAGAAGAATGTCTGTGGCTTCTTGGGAAATGACTTAATTGTTCTTGCCATCATCATTCTTCCCAGAAGAGCAAGAACACAGGTGTTTTATTTCTCTCATTCTTCCCTTAAAGCAATGCTGGATAGTGTTTATAAAACTTAAGACTTAATTACACTTGGCTTTGAAGTAGCTATTTGTACCGAAATGTTTTTTTGTTTTTTTTTTTTTTTTTAACCAGCAGTGAAGTTTGCCTTTTCGCCCCTAAACTGTTTCTTTGGATTATTTTACCTTTTCATTACAGCTTTTACTCCATCTGGCTCATTCCTTCCTTCCCTTGCTTACCTCTTCCTTTCTTTTTTTTTTTTTTCTTTCTTTCCCTAATTTCTCTATTATTTTGCACTGAGAAAGAAATGGAATGAAGCTTTTCCCCCCATTTTACAACAGAGCTTTTAAATATAGACTCATCTTCACAGAAGATACCTAAACCTGAAGAACTGAGGAACCGTTGTAGAAATTCTAGAATTTTGACAGAAAGGAGTACATTAGCTTCCTCTTCCTGCTATAAAAACTGATTGCAAAGTCGTGACTTGAGGCAACACAGATTTATGTCTTATATTTCTGGAGGTCAGAAATCCAACACAGGATGTTACAGGGCTAAAACCAATGTGCCAGCAAGGAGTTTCTAGGGGAGAGGTGTTTCCTTGCTTTTTCCAGTTTCTAATGGTCACCTCATTCTTTGACTTGTGGCCCCTTCCTCTGTCTTCTAAGCCAGGAACAGAAATGTATTTTCTCTCTGACTCTGCTTGCCTCTGCTTTTCATCACATTGACTTATTTCTGACTCTGATCCTCCTGCCTCTCCTTTATAAGGACCTCTGTGACTACATCCGCCCTACCCAGATAATCCAAGGTAATCTCTTTATCGCAAAATCCTTAACTTAATCACTATCTACAAAATCCCTTCTGCCATATAAGATAATATTCATAGGTTCTAGGAATTAAGTTGTGAACCTCTGAGGGTTCACAAAGGAGTAATCAGCAAAATATTTTTTGAACCATTTTTTTGAGCATGAACTATGTATTAAGCAGCATTTAAGTGCTTTCCTATGCACTATTTCATTTTTTCATTTCATTACAGAGCTGAGTAAGATATAAATTATTTCCCCTTTTATAGAAAACATTTGGCAGAACCATTCTTATACCTCTATACTTGTATAAAATTTTCAATTAAAAATTAATTGCTTATATCTCTTTTTTGAAAAAAAATCTTAAAATCTTATGATTTCCAATTATTTGAGCAGTCATTAACATAATAATATCTTTTTCCTACTAACATTTTGACTTGGGTTGACTCAGATCTTAATAAATAGTAGTAAAATGTCTTGAGTATCAACCTCAAATAAAGGAGTATCTGTGACAAGAGGGCATAAATCCAAACAATATTTTTGACTTCCCATGTATCAGTTGGTCTATAATATAGATTCTGGAATTTTGCTTTTAAAAAATGTCAATTCCCTAATTAACCTATGGTCAATCTATTTCTCCCTTTTAAGAACAAAGAAAGCTATTATGTCAGTAAACCATAAGAAGAAAAGATGTTCTATAAAAACATTTATTCAGAAACCATTACCTCTTCTTGTTTAAGGAGAACACATTATAGATCTTAACTAGTGACTCCTAAGACTTCTTGACCTTGGATTCCTTGTACAGATAAGATACATCCACTAAATTTTCCTACTGTTTTATTTTTTTCTATACTGTGTCAGAAGTAGGGAGTGAGATGATGAGAGAATGAAGTTAGGTAAACATTGTGCTTAAATAGCTTTGCTCATTTTTAAATTCAAAAGTCCCACTAGGAATATTTAGACACCCGGGTGAAGAGACAGTCTGCCAATACTATTCATTGATCAATTCCATTTACATGTAAATGGAGAGATTGCCTTTAAGCTCTGTGTCTGATATTATTTGAAAGGATGACCAATACTCAGATTGATGTAAAAGGCCTGAGGAGAAGCAGATTCTGAGAGATGGAACAGAGGAATAGAGTTAGCTCTGAGAAGTGCCATTGTCTTTGGTGTTTGAAGATGGAATATCTGCCAACAAGGATGATTCTGCCCAACAGCTGCAAGTTGCATAATTTGACAGCGAACATATCTGTCACTGGATTGCACTCTGCTGCTACAGAACTTCATAAGAAATGCTTGTTTCCTCTATCTCTAGCCAAGTATCATCTTTCCTTACAGGAAAATCTTAGTTTTTCACACCTCACATTTAACCTGGCATCAATGTTATTTATTCTCTTTGTTTACTCATTAATACTTTCAGGATAAGTGAAGCTCCTTAGCTTGTAGAACAATCATTTCCGCTTCTCAGAGTAAGTGACCAGAGAGTTTAATCCTTGTCAGCTATATCACACAGATGATTACTTATCCTATCTTAATATTTAAGGTAAGTTATCTGATAGAGAGATGAAATGGTGATAAGAAGAGCTCTTCTATGAAGGCTATTCTAAATCAGGATACCTAAACACACCAGGATTGTATATTTTATGGTAAAGAGTGTTTTAGTTTAAAGATAAATTTTTATGATGATTTTTAGATCATTAAATATTAAATTAAGGCTCACTGGAGAATAAGCAGCCTTTTGCTGCATGCTATGGGCACCACCAAGCTTAGTGCTACACTGCACCACAGTCTGGCCTCTTTAATTTTCATGCAGTCCTAAACCAGCATCTCTTTCAGAACCTACAATGAACTTGGTAGTGTGATAAACACAGGGAAGGGACGTATGAAAGTATTTACTCCCATCCTTTGAGAAGGGCATACAGAGCCTTAATATCCATGCGAATCTTAAGGTATTAAAATAAACAAGTAGTCAGTGAGAAATATAAAGAAAGCAGAGTAGGTAAGAGAAAGAGAATCAAAAGGAAAAAGACAGGGCCAAGGGAGATAACGCCCTGAAAGCAAGAGGCTCGAGATCTAATTGGTGAAATAAGACATGTATTAAAGAAAGCGATTAAGTTAAAATAATATAGAAAAAAATAAGGCGGTGTAGAAGGAAATAGAGTAAAGCTGATGGAATTTTGATAGAGCAGCCAAGTCACTAAGGAGCCGGCCTGACTGGTTCACAAAATATATTGGATGAATACACACACCTTTTAAAAGTCAGTTGTCAAGCTGTACTGTTTGAAGCATAGCTCTTGTTTTCTTCCTCTGTCTTGAATTAAATTTACACACTCAACAGATATTCAGCCCACTCTTTCTTACAGAAGGTCCATTTTCTTTCGCAATCCACCATCTCTCACATGGCCATGTGCTTCATTGGGAAGTGGTGATAATCCCCTCTTGCTTGTCAGTGCTAAGTTGAAGAATGAGCACATGAGCAAGTCTGGTCAATAAAAATGGACAGAAAAATTCTGGAGGATTCTGAAAGACATGTCCTGCCTCCTCCCACCTTCAATAAAAGGAACATTGGATAAAGACATCCTTCTTCTTCTCATGGAAATTGTCAGGTCTTCATATGACCCAGGAAACTACATTTGAAATCACAAAGAGAGCTGCCCTGAAAATAAAGTCAGTCCATGAAGTATAGTGGAGTAGAAGGATCCTCGAGAAAGTCAATGAGCCACTAAATTTATCCTCTTGGTGGCTGCCCTCTTTCAATAGACCTTCCAATGTGCAGTGACAGATTCTCTTCATCATTTAAGATTCTTTGAATTAATTTTTTTTTTTTTATTGCACGAATCCAAACACATCCACATTTGTATATCCTCTAACTTGTCATTTGGCAACTTCATGTTTTATTAACATTTTCATATGGTGACACGCTGGGGAAATGAAAATCCATGGAAATCAAAATAATACATATAATTATTAAAAGAGTTTATAGACTAGAAGAGTGACACTATCAACCAGAAAGCATTTTAGAATTATATATGGACTGCAAATAGGCATACCGTATTATTGCCTTCATTTGTTATTTTTAAAATTAACAAAAACCCCTTTAACTGGAATGGTATCAGACAATTTAAACACGGCATTTGGTATTTCCTTTACAAGTTAACTAAATCAGATAAACGTATTTGATTTTAAAATTTTAGGATATATAAAGCTTTTATAATTTGTAAAGCAAAAGAAGACTAACATTTTTGAGTTGCATAAATCCTTTCAACATATTTTGGTAAGGGAATATTTTATATATTTCACCTCAAATTAGATGCACAGCATTTTTCAGTCTTTAAACATTTCATTGAAAAAGGAGACACATTGTTCAGTTGATATTATGTAGATCAGCTATCTAATAGACATTCATTATCCCTTTATAATTGATTCAGTTTCAAATAACCATATCATCAATGATTTGAGAGTTTGCCTGCATTTTCTCATTCTGCAAACAGTTTTATGTACTAGATTACACTTCCTCCCATAGCTTTTGAGTTTCAGTATGCATATTTATTTGCATGGCTGTATGCATATCCTGGACAAAAACTAATTAATGAATGAACCTGTTTATAATTTATCAGCTGTTGATTTTCCATTAGCTGCACCTTTTTTTCACTTGTATCTATCTGGAAAGTGCATGTTGCTCATTTCACACAAGAGAAAAGTAAAACCGAATCCACTAGATCACTCTAGAATGAATTTGTGGATGAACACAAAAACAAAGCAAAATATTAACTACTTAAAAAGCTATTCAACTCTCTGAGGCTGCATTACAGCCTGTGCAATCACTGCTATTTCCAGAAATATAATAATGATTTTGCCTTTTTATTTTGATAGAAAAATAATCAAACTGCTTTTTTCCCTGAGCTGTCAGACAAAATGACATGTGGCATGACCCTTGGAGCTATTATATAAAAGTTAAGCTCACAAGTTCACCAATTTATGAGGGAAATAGAGAAAAACATGTCAGAGTCATAGAGAGAGAGACTTTTAATGGGAAATTTGCACTTAGCACATGAAATTTTAGTCTCCCAAGATTGTTACTTTCTGAGTGGATGGAGAAAAATAGAGTAATTGAGAAAAGTAATTGGCTGTCTGTTTTCTGGTCATGTATTACAGTGGAATGGAACTGGTGAAAGTCAGCAGAGGTACAAAAATACCTCTTTTTATTAAATTTATTGGGGCAACATTTAATAAGATAACCTAAGTTTCAAGTGTACAGTTCTATAATAATGCATCATCTGTATATTGCTTTTGTGTTCACCACCCAAAGTCTAGTCTCCTTCCATTACCATATATTTGACCCCTTTTACCTTCTTCCATCTTCCCCACACCCCTTCTCCTCTGGTAACCACCGTACTATTGTTTGTGTCTATAAGCTTTTTGCTTTGTTTGTTTGTTTGTTTGTTTCTGTTTTATATCCCACATACGAGTGAAGTCATATGGCTCTTATCCTTTTCCATTTGACTTATTTAATTTAGCATAATAATCTCAAGATTCATCTATGTTTTCACAACTGGCAGTATTTTATCTCAAAAAGACCCATTATACCATGCTATAAGCATCACACGAATGAGTTGAGCTGATAGATTTTAGTCCCTCATCATTTCCCAAACACACAGTATTGTTAACATTTTGCTCTTTCCTGCTGTTTGATAAAGTGTTATGTCCAACTCCAGCTAGGTTTTTGGCAAAAATTATTTGAATAACTACCTGGATAGTCATTAAATGTTATGTAATCTGACATCTTTGTAACTCTCAAATGAACTGCTTAGCGATAAAAAAAAGAAAAAAAAAAGCTCAGTGTTTTATGGCAAAATGTTAAGAATATGATTTTTTTCTTCAGAGAGTTCATCATTTCTTATTTATATATTTTTTCATATTTTCACATTTCTGAAATTAGGAGGTATCTTATATGCAATGATATAAAATATAATTGACAGCTTTACTCCCTTACTGAAATATAAAATAATGGCACAAATTATAATTAGTTTTTAAGTTTACATAAAATGCAGCAACTATACTGTGTTAAATGATATCTGATTCAATCAAGATCTCTCTAAATTCAAGTTGTATGATTTTGTTATCTACCTGCTAATTCACTTGGACTTTGAAACAGAAATTTTTCTTCCCATGTGCCTTTCCCACAGTCTTTCTTCCAAGTTCATACTCCTTGGCCACCCAGCATTCTTAACATTCTGCTCAAGACATATAGCAACTGCTGCCGCCTCCTAAAATTTCTCTTTGGTTATTCCAGCCAAAAATGTCACCTCTTGTCAGTAAATTACAACTCCTCTCTTATGAATTACAACTCTAGTACTCTTAACACATTGTCTCACATTAAATACATGTGTGTATTTGTGTACTTTTTCAACTAGATTGCGAGGTTTTTTATTTCAGAAATAGTGTCTATGATATCCAAATCCTTAATCCCATCTTCAAGGTTTTGGATGATCTGGTCCCCAAATAATTGTTCGGTTTCACAGTTCACTAGCCCATTATTATTTTCTTGGCACTGTTGTTATAGTGAACTGGTTGATGTTCTTTTAACATTCAGCACCTCAGTGTCTCCATAATTAGTTCACGATGCTTCCCCAGGCTGTAATATCCTTTCTTATTTCCCTTATCACAGTCATCTTTTAAGATCCTGATCAAAGACTATAGATTAAAAATATCCTTCCAGGCTTTTTGACAAAATGAATTATTTCTTTTATGTATACATGGTTACCTTGTGTATACCTCTCTACAACAATATTACTCAGATTCTTTTACTTTTTTTCCTGAAGGATTATAAGCACACAATTTAGGACCCAACTTTTATCTTACATATTTTTGTTATTTTCAAAAAATTTTGGGTATAAAAGTGTTGGGCTTTTTTTCTATCTTCTTTTTGTTTTTTATGTGACCATCAATAAGAATCTCCATCTTTTATCATGTGGATAAAGTGAGGAGTTCCCTTGTAAAGTGAAGATGGAATGTCTCACACGTAGTTAAACACCATAAAGTGCTCAAACATCAAAGATCAATTGTCTGACTTCTGCCAATCTTGGGGATGCACTGGGGTCCATTCTCAATAAAACCTGATACAAGAATTTAATTTAGTACTTGTTCATCTGCTGGTTCAATGAGTTTTTTCAAGTCATCCATCTAAGATCTGATACAAACTATCTTTTTTTTTTTTCTTTTGCAATTCAAGAGAGAGTCAGAAAAACAACACTTGCATCTACAAGAAAGTGACTCTCAGAAGGCATTGATTATTCCTCCAACAGCAATTTCTCCCTCAATCTTTTGCAGAAAAGAAAGTGTTTATGGAAGTCAGGATGGTCTTCCCAAACCAAAGAGGAATCATAATTGGTTAAGAGGGGGGTCTGTAATCAAATTCTGGTCAACTATAAGTAAAAAGAAGTCCACTGGAGTTTCTACTTGATTTAGGTATGAAACTAATCAGGAGTTTCATTTTGGGCATTGCCTTTTAAGTTTCTTCTTCACTGGCCCTCCCACAGATAGCAACTGTCACTCCAGACAAAATATCAAAAGCCACGTCACTGGAGAGTAAACATAACAGGCAGAATCTGGAGGTGAATGGACACAGAGAAGAAGGAAATGACATTGTGTGCATTCCAATTTTAGCCTTTTAGGCCATAGGCAAGCCACAGTTACTGCACTGGGTGGCTAGTACTCTGATAGAACATTCAGTCTTCCTGGCCTATAGACTGCAGCCACTAGAATGTTTGGGGAAAATCTAAGAAATAGTGGCATAGAGAGAGAGAGGTTGACCCCAATTCTACAGTGTTTAAAATTGTGTTATATATTTGGGCTTTTCATCTTTCAAGAATTATTATTTTGCTTTTAGGCTTTATGTCTATAATTTTTCTAGCTTCAATCAAGTATTGATGTCTTATAGCTCAGTTGTAAAAACTAACAGGTTAAACTTCTCACCCTTTATATCACAAGAAATCAAGTATTCACTGAATACCAACTATGTATCAGAAATGCAGCTCAATTTTTTTCTCAGAATCAAGTAGATTGCATTATTTTCATTTTACAGGTGAAGAAAATGAGGCTCAGATGTGTTGGGTAATTTTCTTGAGATCATTTTTAAATTCATATATTTGACTTCACAACTTACAATCTTTGTAGCACATTCATTCATCCAGTAAGTATGTATTTGTTGAGTATTTAGTATTACCAGAGAATGTGCTAGGATTATAGATTAACAGTAAGTGAGACAGAATCGATTCTGTCATCATAGAGCCCACGTTATATTAGGAGAGTTGGAAAAAATTTTTAAAGCATCTAATGAATTAATTAGTGACATGTATGATAAGTGCTTCGAATGAGAGTTTCAGGATGAAATGAAAGTGTCCTACATGGAAACTTGAATTAGTGTGAGGAGCAAAGAAGACTTTCCTGAAATGTCTTCTGAGTTGAAATGTGAATAATGACTAGTAGTAACCATGCAAGGTAGCTAAGTATGTGGGGGAAGGGTACTATCTCAGAAAGATGAGCATGTGTAAGTCGCTGGGCAGAGAGAAGCATCAGTCTACCACCACACTAGAGAGAGTTTTAAATCTGGGATTTGATTCAAAGTTTGTGGAATAAAATTTCATCTCTGCCACTTGCATGCTTTGAGATTTCTCTGATTTCTAGTTTCCTTTACAAATGGGGATAAAAACTATAACAATAATAATTATTATTATTGTAATATTAACAATAACAACAATAACAACAACAAATCAGTAGTAATAATATCTACTGCAAAGTGGCTGGTACGTAACAGATACTCTATGGATATTCAATAACAATCACTGGCCTATGAATGAGATATTCACAATTAGTTTAGACCACCAATCTATGGACTCCTGGCTATCCCCAAAATTCTCTTAGGGTATTGGCAAAGTCAAAACTAGTGTCAAAATAATACTGTGGTGTTATTTGCCTTTTTCGCTTTGTTAAGATGTTCACTGATGGTGCAAAGAGAATGGTGAGTAAAATAGCCGGTACCTTAGTGCCCACCAAGCAGTAGTACCAAATTGTACAGACTCTCCTAAGGTTCTAGAAACCAGAAATTGCTTCAATAAGGCAACCCAGACTTCTTATTGTGATTGTGTGTTCGGGAGGGGTGTTCTTAGAGAATATAAGATGGCAGTGCTTCTTGAACTTAATGTGCACAAAAATTACCTAGTGATCTTTTTAAAATACAAATTCTGATCCAATCGGTCTCGATTTGGTCTGAGATTCTTCTGTTTCTAACAAGCTCCAGGCTGATGTCATTGCTGCTGATTCATATAGGTCACATTTAGGATACTGAGCTATTAAAGAACGAGGAGCCTTAGGAAACTTGAGGAAAATAAAATTTCATCTACTTTCACTAGAGTATGAATGGAAACTAGGCACAGATGAGAAAGAGTTAGGTCTCAACACTTATTTTGACCCCTATCTTTTGACAAATGATTTTGAGAATGTATTATTCCACATTATTGAACAAGAAATCAAAAATACATTCAGTTTTTCACATTCTTTTTCTTGTTCTTGAGGTTGAATGTAAGATTAGTTCTAATTTAAAGCTACACAAAATTCAACTCAGTTCAACAAACACTTGTCTATGCATACTATATGCAAAGAATTATATGGAGCATTGGGGTTTGCTCCGAAAAATTATACACGGTCACCAACCTCTTGTACTTTATCATGGGAGAAGACACTCATAAACAACCGAGTCTCAAGGAAGACTGTGATAAATATAAAATTAAATAAATAAACAAAGTAACATACTATTATGGGGAACAGAGAGTCGTGGCCCTCAGGACAGCTGGGATGAAATTTCTTGGCAGAGGTGGAATTCAAACAGGTCTTCAAAGGACAGAAAGACATTCCATGAAGAGCTTCCAGGTGAAGGATTTAAAAGTGAGAAAACCTAGGGTTTATTCACCAATAGTAGGTGAAAAGTAGAATGTTTGCCAGTGAAGACTGTAGGCTAAGGGACTATAGTAACAAACGAGGCTGGGATAAAGGAGGAGCCAGTGGCGGCTGGTCTGTCTATATGACCAAGCTGAACACTGTCCTGTAGAGTAACATATGTGTGCACCAATGTGACTGAAAGATAATTGTGCCAATATTGTAAAGGAGAGCTGAAGTGACTAGGCTGGTAATTGGCAGGACTGTTTAGAGAAACACACTGGCATGGGGAAGGAAGATGGCAAGGTAAAAAAGAAGAAGTCAGATGAGATGAGAGTTTGTACA
>CM053507.1:7362892-7383931 GCA_028627145.1 Eidolon dupreanum
ACAGACTTGGGAGAAAATATTTGCAAATGATATAACTGATAAGGGACTTAAATCCAATATAAAGAACTCTTCTTACACCTCAGCCATAAATGACAACTCAATTTAAAAACTAGCACATTTACTTTATTATTTATTTCTATATGTATTGAAAATCATGAGTTCACACTGGTAACTCCAATTCCAAATCAACTACAGAGGGTTCCTTCTAGCTTTTCTTCTTTATGTATTTTTAAATCCATTTCTTCTGATAGTGAGAAAATGGCTCCCTTTAATCTCAAAATACCAACTTATTGTGTGAATCAGCTTTGCGCGTAACCATTTTGCCAACAATCTGTCATGTTTTCACCCCTCGATAGAGGCCCTCTGGTCCTTGCTCAGATGCTGACAGCTTGCTATGGACTATCACCAGCTCTCTACCTGGACAACTTCATTACCTACTTAGGCTACAATACCCTGTGCACAAGGTTGTACCTATGGCCGCCTCCTGCCAACATAAACCTCTGCCTCCCCCCATTCTGCTTATGCCAGTCTTCTAAAGATATTCCCTGCTCAAATGTCCTCCTTATCACAAAGGAGCTAAAAAAAAAAAACCTGTCTGAGTGATTGCCATGTTTCTGTGTGCACACCCTTCTCAAACTTTTTTGGGTGCTAGACTCACTCTGGGCCAAAACATCTCCTGCCCTCACCTTTCTACAGATGGTCTCTGGTTCCTTCACCTGTCATTAACCACTGTCACTTCCCACACCCTGTACCCCACTCATGCCCTGACACCCCCATCAGACTGCTGCAACCTGCCAGCTGTGTGGATGTGTATTTTGCACATCCCTGTGCAGTGGCTTTTGTAATAAAATATTAAGGAATAAATAAAAGAAGAAAAAGAGAAATGAAAGAAAGAGAAAAAAGAGAGAATGAGAAAAGGAAAAGGGAGAGAAGGAAGAAGAGAGAAGGATCATTTTAAATCAGTAAATATTTACAGAAGGATCTTAACCTGACTTCCTCTTCTCTTTCTTCCAGAAGGAAGGGCTCTCTCTCTGCCTATGGGACCATGACTCCTTGCAACCAAGGTTTTATTATCATCTAAAAAATGTGAACTAAATTTTCTTTTATAAATCAAGAGAACATGTCTCAGCATGTTAAAGAGGAAGCACAATGATATCAAAAATTAAGACGACCTACAGTAGTTGGAAAATTGAAAATTGAACTATGTATAAATTACATTATCTTTGCTGAAAAAAATATTAATTACTTTGTAAAAATTAAATTGCCCTCTCCCAGCTTTGTATTGTAAATTCTGTTGAGTATAGCCTAGGCTGCTTTTTTTTTTTCCTCTTTAATTTTGTTTCATAGTAGTATCACTTTCTCCTTGTCCAATAGACTAACTCGGTCTCTTAAGGACCAGAGGACAGAAGTACAAGTGCTATACACACATGACAAGCAGAGGGAGATCAGATAACACCTTGTTTCCAAATCATATTTAGAAGTAGGTGGATGGGTCCAGGCAGAGGATTCTAATTATGATTATCAGAAGAAAACAAAGAAAAGTCCATCAATTTCAGCCATCAGTTAATTATCCTCAACTTTGTATCCCTCATTCCTGCGTTCTTGTGTCTTTGACCTTTTGATTGGTTAGCACGAGATAATTGTCACCTTCTGGTAGAAGTGAGAGAATTTCCAGAAGTCACTTCTATTTGCCTTTTGACCACAGAAGAGTTCATTAATTAAGCATAGGGTGACTTACACATCGAAAGGTTACTTTTGTGAAATACTTGAAAAAGATTTAGCTATATCACTGCTCGAATCAAAGTAAGCAACAAGACATTCAAATGCTGAATTACATTAGGAAGTTGTTTACAGCTTGTGATTTATTAAATCAGCCATTCTGCTGCATTCCATGGAAAAGGTCCATTTGTCAGTTATCCTATATTCACCAGATCTTGAAAAATCACCAAAAGCATTCCTGGGCATAATAGATTTTCAATTTTGTTCATGTTAAAGTGCTCTTTTTTTTCCTCCAAGTGAATGAAATTGTTTTGATATCTCTTATTTTCTGGTCTAACTAGTCTGACAAATGTTATCATGTGGTTTCTAGTCTTAGAACTGAATGTAAATGGGAAGGATAAGGATGCCAATAGGATGCTGTAGGAGCAGGCAGGCTAAACGTACACAAATAAATCTGAGTGGTTGCTGATAAGAGAAGAAGTGTTGACCCACCTCATTTGTCTTTAGAGCAGAAATAAGCAACATGTGGCTGAATACCAACTATTCGTTTCTACCAACACAATCTCTGATACTTAGAGCATGAAACATCAGGAAGCTGCTTCCGTATTTCAACTTCTCAAATACACATACGCATTAATCTAGTAGCCAATTTGCAATGTAAATGTTCTCATTATGAGTTTCAGCTAACCAAGTTCAATTATCTAAGATCAATAGAGTAGTAGAATTGCAAATGATGTTTTCTATCCTCACTGCACATTTTCAGTTTTTTTTTTTTTACTTTTTCATTGTTATTTATAAAGCATCACGTGTATAACAGAAAAGGAAGTCACACTTAACCACAAAGAATCAAAAGCATTCTGTAAACCTTTAACAACTTATTCTTTTTGATATTAAGCCTCTAATAAAAAAGGTTGAGCCAGAATCTAAGGGGCTGCTGGGGGGGGTGGTCTGAAAGAAATCCAGAAAGAAAAATGCTGTCACCCAAATATTAGTGGTGGCAGTAGCAAAAACTGGCCAAAAAGAAGGAATAAAAAGACATTTCACACAGTTTGGAATACGGCCGGCATGTAATGAATGCTTCCTGAATTCTTTTGACTTGAAGATCTACTGCCATGCCAAATAGCTACAGGACTGAAGAAACAGTGGTGATGCCTAGGGCCTGGAAAATAACTATGATGTTTGAGTTATGGGGTGTTTTCTTCTCCATTTGTTTGTTTCCTTTGATGAAGATGCCAAGTGCACATCTTGGTAACGGGTGGTACAAGGATTCAAACCAAAGTTATGCAAACTATGGCGCTTTGGCCGAATTTGACCCACAAACCTGTTTTCGTGTACAGAGGTTTATTGCCACATACAAACGTGCTCATTTATTTACTATTTTCTGTGATGGCTCCTGTGCTGCCACAATAGTTTTGCAGTCGTGACAGATTGCATGGTCTACTAAACTTACAATATTTACTACCTGCCCTTTTCTAAAAACAAAAACAAAAACAAACAAAAAACTCTTGTGTTAAGTGAAAGTTATTGACATAATCATAGAACTCAGTATTATTAAAATCTCTCCTTTGGAATATTTTTTCCCCTCATAGTGAGAAGAAATAATGTTTTCTCCGTATATTTTTCACATTGTCTTCTTCTTGTGGTTAAGTGTAGTAGGAAAAAAAAAATGCCGGGTGAATTTTCTTAAGAAAGAGAGCATTTAATATACCTTGATTGTTAACATACCGAATGGGTTTTATACTGTTCTTAGGGCAGAACAAATATTCCAGATGAGGGGCTGAAACATCATAGACTAGGCTGCAAACCATCCTGGTCATGAGCCCTTCTGTGAATTCTGATTAGTATCTGTATGCTGGTGCCTGACTCTTAGCAAACAAAAAAATAACATCTTTTAAGAAATTGTGAAGAAATAAGCATTTGTGCAGAAAAAGAAAAGGCAGGAAAAGGGAGGCAAAATGTCCTTCAGCTTTCCCTACATTTACTACTCTTTATCCCAGGGCTCATAACAGACATTCGCTGTATTGAAATCCATTTCTGCCACTTAGGAGATATGCATTTTTATTTGATAGCTATTGGTTGCTGTTTTTTTATATATAGACTTTATTTCTAGAGTGGTTATAGGTTTACAGCAAAACTGAACAGAAAGTACAGAGATTTCCTGTATATCTCTTCTTCCCCCACGATACACGCACAGCCTTCCCCAGGGTCAACATCTGCACAAGAATAGTACATTTTGAGGAACCTATATCAACACATCATGATCACCCAAGCTCCATAGTTTACATTGGAATTCACTCTTGGTATTGTACATTCTTTCAGTTTTGACAAATGTATAATGGCGTGTGAAGGGGTTCAGAACAGGTGTCCCCCAGATGTACCATGTTGGCATGTGAATTATTTTGAGCTGAAGGCAAATTATTTTGAGGCCCTGCAGGCTCAGGAAAACTTTTACTTCTCCCCTAAAGAGTTTAAAAGAGGGGCCTTGCCCATAATAAGAGTTATTAACAAAAATAACTTTTTATGACCCAGTTATAGTTCAGGGCAAACATCTAGTTACTAAACATCTGTTCTTCTCACCAGCTTGTCAATCACTTTTCTTCCCTCTGAAGCCCCAAGGCACCTCACCTCATCTTAGCTCAAAATGTCCTATATGCCTCATTTTAATTTTCTGTCTCTGAAACCTCTCCTGTATACAGAGTTCCCATATGTACATATGTAATTAAATTTGGTTATTTTTCTCTTGTTAATTCATCTCATGTCAATTTGATTTATTAGACCAGCTGGAAGAACCTACGATACATAAAAATTTTTCTTCCCACACATGCATCCACCAAGTAATTGTTTTTGTTTTTGCTTATTTTACCTGGTACACAGCATAATGTCTAGCTTTTTAAGGCAGTTTAATCTAGTTAAGTTTTTAACTTTTATATCTTTTCTTTAGAATTGACTCCATTACTGAGTCAATTCAATAATGCTTCTAATAAAGAGAACTGGCATTTAGTAAACACCTACAAAGTACCAGGTATTTTATGGATGTTAATTTTATGTGTCAACATGACTGAGTTATAAAGTGCCCAATAACTGGTCAAACATTAGTATGGGTGTGTCTGTGGGAGTGTTTCTGGATGAGATTAACATTTGAATTGGGAGACTGAGTAAAACAGATTGCTCTCCCCAGTGTGGGTTGGCATCATCCAATCCCTAGGAGGCCTGAATAGAATGAAAAGGAAGAGGAAGGGAGAATTTGCTCTCCCCGTCTCACTGTTTTTGAGCTGGGACATTGGTCTTCTCCTGCACTCAGTCTGGAACTTACATCACCAACTTTTCTGGTTGTCCAGCTTGCAGACAGTAGACTGTGGGACTTCTCAGCCTCTATAACCATGTGAGCCAATTCCCTATAATGAATCTCTATGCATGTGTGTATGTATGTATATATGTATCGCCCCTTGGTATCTTGGCAAGAGATTGATTCCGAGCCTTCCCACAGGTAACAAAATGAATCTGTAGATGCCCATATCTCTTAGTGGGCCCTTTGTATCTGCAGGTAAGGGTATAAGATGCAAAGCTCATGGATACGGAAGGCCGACTATATCCATACATAATATATAGCTAATGCCTATCAGTTCTATATCTCTGGTGAACCCTAATAACTACAGTATGCATTAACTCAGTTAGTTAGTACTCATATAACTCTGAAGAGGCAGGCATTATTATCCTTTTCTTACAGATAAAAAACAACAACAAAAAAAAAAAAGAAAAAGAAAATAAAAAAATACCTGTGACTCACAGAAATGAAACTTATTCAGTATATATAACTATACAAGTATATATCAGTTTCACTGGGGCCAAAATTAAGGTGTCATTTGCCCTGGAGGCTCTAGAGGAGAGTGCATTTCTTTGCCATTTCCAGCTTCAAGAGCCGCATGCTTTGTATTCCATGCTTCATGGATCTTTCTTCCATTTTTAAAGACAATGATATAGCATCTTACTTCAGTTTCACATTGTCTTACTCTGCTATGAAATCTCCCTCCGCCTCCCTCTTGTAAAGACAGTGGTGATTACTCTTTAAGATCACCTGGGTAATTCAGGATAATCTCCCTGATCAAAATTCTTAATCACATATGCAAAGTCTCTTTTGCTATGTAAGATAATATTTCCAGGTTTTGAGGATCCAAATATGGACATCTTTGAGAGCCAATATCCATGCTACTACAGTCAGCCAAGAGAAGTGGAAACCATCTGAGCAGAGTTCCCTTCCTGCATACAAGCGCTGTGTCACCTGACTCTACAGTCATAGCTACCAGGCTCAGGGCCATCCTGAGAGTACAGGATAGCCTACCTATACCCTCAATATGCTGACTACACTGTCTAATTCCCCGATGATAGCCATCTTTCTTGAGATCTCCATGTTGTTTTCTGTTTATGTGGGAAGAAGTGTCACACATTTTATTTTGAGGGAACACCTTATCTATCAGCTAGTCCCTTAGCAGAGATTCCTTGAGAGTTAAGAGAGCCAAGACAGAACAAATAACTGAGAGGGAAACCAGGATGAGAAGATTCTCAAGAACGAAAGAAGGAAAACTAGTAGGTGGCAAAGTCAAACTTGGCCCAACTCACAATTTTATCTTGGGATGGCGATATAACTAAAAACCACTACCTCTGCTGAAGACCACCAGGGTGGGGCTCCAGGCGGCACTAGAGAGACCAAGCCATAAAACCGAAGTCACATGTTCAAGCCAAAAGGAATAACTGAGAAACCGCGTGAAAAGTCATTGCACTGCGAGGCACATGCAATGCTCATAAATAAAAATGCAAAGACAGAAAGAACGCCACTGGAAAGGCACCAAGTCCTGCCAACTGAGCTCTTCTAAGTGATTCTGTGAGAACCGTGAGGACAGTCTCGTGAGGGACTAGAAAGGCGGTCTGGCACCCAGCCCTGCCAGCATGCGGTGAATTTATTCATTTTCTTAAGCAATGCACATAATGGATCTAAAATGTGGTGTGGGGGGTTGTTGGCTAGACAATGGTACAGGCTCTGCAGATGAGGGCATTATTTTGAGACTACATAGCAGATGCTGGTGAGTGAAATCCGGTTAGTCTCGTCAGATAGACATAATACATAAAACTAGAAAGTAAACAGGGCACTGAGAAATTAGGTGACTGCTGTGTCCATGGACACAGCCTTCTGAGCTGATAATCTAAAGTAGTATTTCTCAAAATTTAGTGCATATAGAAATCTTCTGGATAGCTTATTATAACCTAGATTCCTGGGTCAACCCCCAGAGTCTCAGATTCACCAGATATAGGGTACAATGACCTGCTACCTAGTTTGCCCAGGACAATATGAGTTTTTGAGATTCAGGACTTTTCAGTTTGAAAGCTGTGATAGATCTGGGAAAGCCAGGACAAACTGTCACTCTAGGACTAGGGCTCATGAATTTGCATTGTTACCATGCTCCCAGGTGACACTATTAGATACACATTTTTAATAGCAGTGATAGAAAATAAGCAATGATCCAGTGCACTCATTCTAAGTTAGAAAATGGGGTGACTCTGTTGGGCTAGGTCAAAAAATTTCCATCTACTATGGGATGGGGTTGGGCTCTAGTGGAGTCAATAATTTAAATAAGACAGACAAATCACCATTAGCATCTCTTATGTCCATTTGTCAGGTATGTCGCTGAAATAGATGTTAGGGCTGCTTACATTTCTACATTGAGTTTAGAAAAGAATGCTGGACAGACTTAGATGTGTGTGTTGTTTTTTTTTTTTCACAAGGAAATGTTAAAATCACTTCTCTTTTATTTTCTAGATTGCATTTCCCCCCTTATGTTGACATTATCTTTCTTTTTTCACAAAAGAATTCTGAAGTATTGCTCATGCTCAAAGAAAGGCAGAAATGTCTATGGCATTCCCTCTACTCAGTATTCTCTGGCATCATCTAAAGATTACAATTTCTTCTGATATGCCTCTTTTGGGCTGATTTCCACCACATGACTCTCAGGAAACACAGAGGCTGGGATTACCAAGGGTTCTATGACCAGGTATTAATATTTTCAAGGGAGCGTGACCTTTGGGATGGAGAATAAAAGGGACTGCCCATTCGTTTTTGTAAATATTGTATTACATCTACCTTATACCAAGCACTGCCCTTAATTCTTTACAAAATATTAGTGCATTTCATCCTCATAACAACCCTATCATCCCATTGTACAACTGAAGACAGAGAGACATGGAGATTTAGGTAAAATCACACAGCTAGTTGGGAGTGGGGATAGGATTTAAACCTAAGGAGTCTGGCACCAGAGTTCATATAGTCTTCATAGAGTCATTAGACCTTTTTCAGGATTTCACTATGACAATCCCACTCCTCAGTTCTGTTACAGCAGCTTGTGATGAGTCTAGAATTATATCTGAAAGTCTAACACAAAAACAACTCATCTCTTGACATGGTCCAATGACAGCTTTCATCGTTTGCCTAGAGTAGGAATGCCTCCAGTGTTTGCCTATGAATTTAAGTCTAACCTGCTGTATTCATAATAAGCATTTGGCAAAGTGGAGACAAATAGAAAAGAAGGTGGATAAATATTAATGTAGAAATACACTGGCGTTGGTCGGGACTCCTCCAAATGCAGGTGATAAAGTCCCACTGAACTCAGCTTAAGGAAAAGGGAGAATGGCAGAGAGAAAGGGAGCTGAAGGAACGTACACCTCTGGGATCCTCCAGCACTCACATACATGTCCGCCTGACTCTGCTCCTGATTATTTGTTCCTTCTCTTACACTGTCAATAGATCCTCTCCAGAAGGTAAGAGATATCACTGCTGACAGCCGCATCTCGGAATCTCCAATGAAGAAAGAATAATAGGTCCAGGGAAGACCTCTAATTGGCTCTACACAAGTCACATGATCACGCATTGGCCCAGACACTGTTGACAGGATGATGGAATGCAGTGGGCAGCATGCCAAGACCTTGTTCTCCTCCTCCCTTAGACTCTGGTCACTAGTTCCAGTGATTTTTTTTTTTACACCACCAGGCAAGCAATCCTCTGACATCAGCTGAGTGTCTTACCATTCAACTCCATTTAGATAGCATCAGATTCCAGAAGTTAAGTGCTCAGTCCTACAAGACTGCCCTCCACTTCAGATGCCAATGGCAAGTCCATGTTGTTACCTGTACTTCTGACTGACTAAATCAGAGGTTCCCATGACCCCCTCCTTGGATTTGATTAATTTGCTAGAGCAGGATGTGGTTCCATACTGTAGCAGCTAGCATGTCTGCTTTACATGCAGAAGGTCCTGGGTTCGCGCCTCATTGGAGCCACAGTCTATGGTCTACAGCCATGCCACACTGAACAAGCCCAGCATTTGATCTCGGAAGCTAAGCAGGGTTGGGTCTGATTAATACTTGGATGGGAGACCACCTAGGAAGACCAGGTGCTGTAGGTATAAATAATAATGATAAATAAGTAAAATATATAATAATTTGCTTAGAGCAGCTCACAGAACTCAGGAAAGCAGTTTAATCACTAAATTACCAGTTTATTACAAAAGATATTAAAGTATACAAATAAATAGCCAGATGAAAAGATGCATAAGGAGAGGTCCCAAACAAAAAAGCTTCTGTCCCAGTGGAGTTTGGGGCCCAGCATGGTGACACGTGTAAACAGTCTGGTTCACCAACCTGGAAGAGCTCCAAACCCTGTCTTTTGGGGTTTCTACAAAGGCTTTATTACATAGGCATGATTAATTAAATCAACCTCCAGTTCCTCTCCCTTCTCTGGAGGTCAGGGACATAGGGCTAAAAGTTGTAACCCTCTAATCACGTGGTCGGTTTCCCTGGCAACCGGCCTCCCCATCCTTAACTGCTTTCCAAATGTTACCTATTAAATAAACTCAGGCGTGGTTGAAAAAGTTTTGTTATGAATATCAAGATTCTTATCACTTAGGAAATTCCAAGGGTTTTAGGAGCTCTGTGCCAGAAGTGAGACAAAAACCAAGGATATATTTCTTATAAACCCCAGTATCTCACTCCCTGAACCTGTGATGAGTAATCAGCGTCTAAAACCAGAAAACTTAGAAAGAGTCAGTATGCTGGCAACAATAACAAAAATAATAAACAAAATTACTGCTACAAGAATCATGATATCACCTTGTTGAATGGGGGAAGAAGATCGTTATGTTATATATGTATACTGAGAGAAAGATTTAGCAAAAGAAATTTGTGAAGTTTTATTTTTCTCCCCAAACCCTCCCAGCAAAGATATTTTAAAAATGATTGTTAATACTTCACTAGATCGTTTTAGAGGCAAAAAAAAAAAAAAAAAAAGTGCTAAGTAAGACAGGAACAAGTGAAATATCTGTCTAGGAAGTAGAGCAGAATAAGGATGGAAAAATTGTCTTAGAAGTAACCTTATATTATATAATTGCAACTACATTTCTAATGCTTTTCTATGTGTCACAGAGTCAGGTAAATGATGCCAAGGAAAATAAAAGGGAGACATCAGCTGTAAAATAGAGGGGCTGATAAATGGGAGAAGCTCTTCCTGGAAGCAAGGTCAAGATGAGCCTTGCTAAAGTTCAGCCCTGTGTTGAAGAAAGAAAAATATAATTGCTCACCTCTCAGTGAAAAGCATATTTGGTTAAGAAATCTGGATGACAGAAGAGAAAAAAAATGTGTGTAGGGGGTGCAGGAATCTGATCAAACAAGACTACAGAAATGAATTAGGACAGACCTGGAGACTAATATAAAGAACTCCTACTTACTGGTAAACTCATGCTGAGATATTTTGACCTCAATTTTCTCTTTAAGAAAAAAAAATCCCTTTATTGTTTGCTTCAGAATAGATATTCTTCAGCAGAAAAACTGTTGGAGGTCTGCATGCTTTATGCCATGGGTTTTGGCACAACTGGGCAGAAATCCATGGAAACTGAAGAGCCACTTGAAATTAGTACAGACACTGAGTATGTCCAATTAAATTTATGACACCTTTTCTCTGACCCTGCTTTAATGTGCACACTAATTACCTGGGGAACTTGTCAAAATGCAGAATCTGACCCAGTAGGTCCAGAGCGGTTCTCGAGAATCATTTACAATAAACTTTCAAGGGATGCCAATGTTGGTGGTCCCCAGGCCACACTTGGAGTAGTTAGGCTCTAAATAGTTTCAGAAAGTCAGTGGATTTTATTACTGATTTTAGGGCCATCACCCCAATTTCGCAAAAAAAAAGGCTTATATCACAACTAACTACCACACCGGAATGAACTTATCACTGATATCCAATGTCATGTGAACAATACTCAAGGTTATTTTGAAGTGGCATTTGATTGTGACTGAAATTGCTTCCAGGAATTGAGAAGACGACCCTCAAATGAATTAAGAGATTCAATTCACAATGATATTCACATCAGCAGAGAAAAGTTCTTAGATTTATTTAGCAAAGAAATAAAATATTAGGGATGGAGGATGCCTGCAGTGGTTGTGTTCAGCCTTTTCTGGACATTAGAATCACCTGGGTGGCTTCAAAAATACCGATGTCTGGACCCCATTCCAGGCATTCTGATTTAATTGCTTCAGAGTTCAGCTTGGGCATCTGTGACACCCATGCTTTTTACTTTCTATACTCTGGTGTTTTGATCTCATGAGGCCTTGCTGACCTTGTAAGGACTGCTCCTCCCAGGGCTATCTAATTCCGAGGCAGTGGCTCACAGTCCTGGCCACTGTCCACCTGCCCTAATCACCGTAGGACCAGATACCAGACAATTGGGGACAGCCCCTGTGTCCCAAGCATGCTGAAATTATTTAAACCAGCCCGATCTAAACCTGCTTAGTTAGCCTTGCTCATTCCATCCCATGGGGATGACAAGAAAGGTCTCACGCACATTTCCCCACTTCCTGTGCCACCTGTTCCTGGTACTTCCCCGTGTCGCTTTCCCATGTGGTACGGTGGTGCCCTTTCTCGTTGGGAGCTGAGTATAACAAACTATCTTTTCAACAATAATCTCCTTTTCTGTTGATCTTGCCATGCCTAAATAATAGTAAAACCTGCATTTAGAAGTGTTAAAATGTTTCAGAATATAATCAGTTGATTTCCATTTTCAGCCCAGGTTGAGAACCACTGCTGGGGAAAAAAACAAGCCCAGCCTAATAAGTTGTCTTCAGGTTAGATGAGCAAATTTTTTATTAGAGAAGGGCTGTTTTCGAGTAAACAAAGCAAACAAAAACAACATGCTTGAACACTTGTTTTTCTCCCTCTATTAATGAGATGCTGCGAGTTGAGTGGTTTCAGAGAACTGCTTTATCTTCTTATTTGTGTTTGTTGGATTGTCTCAGTATTTAAGATAGCGAAGCTGGTTGTGAGTAGAAAGGAAATTAAAATTAGTTTGCCAGAACAAGAACTCTGCCCACAGTTTCCTCAATCAATTTTCTAATAAAGAGAAGACAAATTACAATTCATTAACAATATCAATCACTACAGGAATAGCGGAGGAAGTCTGGGGTAACAGGCCTCCCTTTTTTTCAACCTCTGTTTCATTCTTCTCTACTCATCATCATTTGTAAAAACTACACATCTGTTTCAGAGTGATGTGGATTGGATCATTGAGTGTTTATGTATGGAATTATTAGATGTAAAGTAGGGCTCTGGTTTTAGCAAGAATAAGCATCATAAGTTCATCTGTGAACAGTATCTAATAAACTAGCAGAACAATACCAAAACTGTAAATACAATTTGGGATCTGAAATTATCCCAGACAATAGCTGCTAGAATGTAGGCTCCAGAAAGGCAAGGGTTTTTGATATTCCTTGTTCATCCAGCACTTAGAATCATACCTAGCAACCACTAGTTGTTCAATAAATACTTATTAAATATGGAATAAATGAATAATAAATAGAAAACATCTTTCAAGATAACAGACTTAATACAGAGAAACTATATAGATAGATAAAAAATAGGTTCTGACAACTGAAATTAATAGTTTAGAGACCTCCACTGTATAATAGAGCAGCCAGTCAGCATATGTGGCTATTGAGTATTTAAAATATGACTAATTTGAATTGAGATATGCTGTAAGTATAAAATGTATACCAGATTTTGGAGATTTAGTACTAAAAGAGAATGTAAATGATCTCATATATATTTTTTATTGTATTGACTTGTTTGAATGATATTTTGGATATAGTGGGTTAAATAAAATGTGATTTAAAATTAACTCCAGCTGCTTTTTCTTGTTTTTCATGTGGCTACCGAAAAATTTAATATTACATGTCTCACATATTACAGATTTATCTTATCTTATATTCTGATTGTGGAGTACTGATCTGGACTTCTTATTTCAGGGAGTTCTCAACAGAGGGCATAAATCTCTAAGCAAGTCACTCATTACTCTAACTTCATAATTTTAAAAGCGTGTAATTATAAATAGGGTACATATGAATTTTCTCCACACATTTTCTTACAGGTGTATTTTCTATGTGTGTATGTTTTCTAAGCATTTGTCTACATATGTATTTTTTTTCTCCTCTACTATTTTGCAGGCCTCAGAAAAACAAAGACTTTATTTGTGCATTTCTGCTACCCCTGGTACATAGATTGTTGCCTAGCCTCTGGATGGCACTCAAGAAATAAATATTTTTTTTATTGAGTGAAGACATCCATATTTATTCTTATTATTGTTCATTCATCTACCAAGAAAACCTATCCAGACTTATCAAACCATCATTCAGTCATCTGGGAGAGCCAAGAACACACGAATGGTCTCTAATAACCCCACCTCCATACCCTCATTATCCTGAACATATTCTTTTTGGTAAATAGAGAAATAAAAAGTGTACAACTCTTTAAAAAAAAAAAATCTGTTGATCTCTGCTTTTGTTTTTACTTTCTAGGTAGCCTAAGGGTAAAATGTGTGGTTACAAAAGAAATAATAAGAAAACTTAGTTTTTTTGAAATGCAAGCTCATCATAATTAAAAGCTGGAAACTGTATCAAAACGTCATTTGTGATACAAGAAGTTATACCAATTTGATTATCAGCATTTCTCCAAATTGGACCAGTTCTCTAATTAATGGTATATTTAACCTTAAAATCAGCACACTGATAATCAAGTTGGAATTTAAAGAAACATAATATGCATATATTGGAAAACACACGAGACTTGAAATCCAATGCTTATATATGTGTAAAATTAGACTATTTGTGTGACATCTTCCAAGTGCCAGTTCTGCTTACCACCATTTGGACAAATAGAAATTCTTATACGTGTTGAGGTCAGAACATAATGGCATTTGGTCTTCAGTTAAGGGACAAGATCCTTTGTGTCTGGCATGCCTGAGTGTAGAGACTAACTTGCTACAGTTAGAATTAGAGTTTTGTTTATAACTGAAGTTTAAATTTTTTCAGACTGAATGACTCGGCTTTACTTTGAAGAAGGTACTTAAGGTTTTAGTTGACACGTGAGCATTTAAAATGTTAAGGACAAACCACAAAGTAAATTTTTGCAGATGGAGTCAAAATAGTTAATAAATCGTGGAGAACAGACAGGGTCTGCAGTGCAGGATTTCTCACTAGTTTCACTTCAGAAAAAAAAAAAAAAAAACAGCAAATCGACTGTGGAACTTTGCTCAGATCACAGTCAGAATTTCCAATTTCAGCTACAAAGATATGAATGGAGTCAAGGAGATAAGCTCCCAAGCTTTCAAAACAAAATTATGAATTGAGGAAAATGCTGTAATCATACCCAAACAGAACCATTTTCAGAAATGTTTAAACAAACAATTGGGAGGTCACTGTAACTTATTTGAACACCTCATTCCACATGTTTGGCCCTAAGAACATAGATATTCCCTTCTCCCATTCCTGACCTCCATATTAATAGCTTCTCTGTGTCACATGCCTTCAAGGTCCTGCTAGTTGACAGCTAGCTTATGTTAATCTGTATTAAAATCTTATCTCACTAGTAACAGAAAAATATTTAATTGATGCCTTGTAGAGGCATGACTTAGCTGCCCTGTGCTTACACAGATACAGAGGGTTAGAACCATCAGTCTGACAATCCGTAGGGTGAACACGATACATCTCTCCGGAGCATGAATCTTATTTGAATTGTATTCCCTCCTCAAAAGGGCCTACTTTGACCCAGGTACTGGTTTAGGTACCTGGGCTGCCCCAATAAAACACTGGTGAATATCCTCTCCCTTGTAAGGCTCATGTCTAGTTGGGGCTGGAGAGATAATACTAATAACACTAAACGCACATTAGTGAGGAAACCCTTTTAATATAAAATTATTCAATACAATGTAAAATTTAGATTTACCTAAAAGAATCTTATGCAAAGGTCTCAGTTCATACTGCCGGTGGACATGGGGTGTGTACAGGGACATTTGTTACACAGTCCACATTCCTCTGCTTTTAGAAGCACTTCAGTGAGAATATTATAGAAAAACTTGATCTCAGTGCAAAGGAATGACACTAGTGGTAGAAAAACTGGGTCAGTGAAGCTGTGTCACCCTCTACAATTGTAGCAAGTGGCTTTGATTCACTGCTTGGTCTATGCAATAGTCATCCTACCTCTGTGAGTTAGTATCTGGAACCACATCTTAGCCCGAAGAGGTATTTCCAAGAGAAATGGGCAAAGGGAAGTGTACATAAATAGAGTAAGTCAATAGGTATAATCGGTTAAATTTTTCACAATAAATGAAAACATAGACTTATCTGTCATTCCCAAGAATCCTGCTTTTTTGTTTTGTTTTGTTTTGTTTTGTTTTCATCTGCCTCACTCCTCATCTTCCTTGCATTGAATGTGAAGGTGTGAAATCTGTTCATTTAATACATACTTCTTATCAGGGCAAGAGGAGCCCAGGACCCCCTCTTACTCATTGTGTTGAAAAGGAAGCAGAGAGGGTGGCAGGGGGCGTGGCATTGTGAAAGAAATGATGCTTTGCTTTGAACCTTGGAACTCGCTGTAACTAGAGCTTTGGTATTCTTTACAATTCTTGTCACTGCAATGTCCTCTGATCTGTCTGATTGGAACTGGGCCACTCAGTTTATGAGACGTCATCTGTGTTACTACTCAGATGGAAGTCGAAAGCTAAATGATGAAACAGTTGTGAGTAGAGGTGGATACACCATAAAGCCAGTGAGTTTGCAGGGTCCTTCTCTTACACTTACACTCGCTGGGTCCCAGAGAAGACCTAGCTATGTGCTCTCCCGGTCACGGGTGTGTATAAATTGCAAAAGTAAAATGTATGAACTACAATCCCTAAGCCTGCCATTCTTATTTTCTTTTCAGCTCTGCTCTGTCATGCTCCCCCTTGTGTTTGGTGGCATTGGGATAGCAATCAATGCTTTTGTATTTAGTCTACAGAAGGACGTTCATCTGGGAACACATTTAGTTTGGGTGAGTGGGATCTATTTTTGTGACTTGCACTCGCATACCTGTACGGTTAAGTTATTGCTAGTGAACTCAGGGCACAAAAGTTTTCTGGGACTATTTCTGCCACTGAGTGTGTTGATGCTCCTAGCATTCCTTCATGAAAGTGAGGGCCAGGAATTCTATTGTGATATGAATGTCTTGTGGCACACACTACCAGTGACATATGGCTAAGTAGGGAGAAAGCAAGATTTTGAAATGTACAGAGCCAGAAGGTAATCTGTGAACAATTATTCCACATCAGACACATATAATTGTAAATGTAAGATTTGTTTCTTATTGGTATTTAGTCAAAATAGAAATTCTCTCCTATCAGAAATAGTCTCACAAACATGATAGCATCTATAACTATGTAGGCATTACACTTTGTTTTTGGTTTCTTTTTTTTTTTTTCAACTGAACTGTTAAATTAAATTTGTCAAAATCTCTAAGTTTGTAAGTTTGGAATACTAAAAAGTGAACATGCCTATAGGTAAAATCACATAGTTTATGCATCCTAGGAGTTTTAGATGTGTTTTAGAAACTCTGATACATCTTGTCTTGATAAAGTCCGGTGGTTTTTAGTGGAATGGCATGCCACTGACACAATAAAACTAGCTAAAGAAACAAACGTTAGAGTGACAAGACTCCTACCTATATAAATAATTAGCAGTGTAAGTTACAGAGAGAATATAGTGAGTACATCACACTGTATTCCAATATAATATAGTGGCAATTTGAAATCATTTAGATTGCTTTTATGTATGATTTAATTTCAGATTTATTTTGTATTTTTTAAGAATCATTGATTTTTTAATTCAAATTTAAATACAGCAGAAAGAAAATATCCTTGTGGTAGCTAAAAATATAACTTGAAAGAAAGAAGACAAACTTCTACATATCAAAGATCCTTAATACATAAATGCTAAAAGTTAAAACTCTGGTAAAGATCATGAAAATAAGAATAGAATTTAAAAGTAGTCTAGACAAATACAGATAATGAACATGACAAGAAGAAATATGAAAAATTAGAAGAATCAGGACACTATCAATAAGACAACTTGTGAAGAAAAATGAAATTGTTATAAAATAAGTCAGTTTTTATGGACATCAGACAACAGAGCACTCAAGAATTCAACAGCTCCTTCATTTTGGTGGATCCACTGACTTAAGTAAGTATCATGATCTTACACTGTGGCTTGTTACAATGAGAAATAATTTCATTCAATATTGTTTAAAGAAAATCAGAGATTTTTTTCAAATTCTAGATCCTAATATTTACAGTGAATCAAATAGAATTTATAATGGTCAAAAGAGATGCTCCTTAACAAAAAGTTAAGAAAATTGAAAGTGTTCAAACTTGTATATGATCTTGGCTACCATAATCCCAAACTGGAGGTTATATAATGTATGACTTTATTTATGAACTACTCCAGGCAAGATCAGTGCTACTTAATAACTCAGGTTCTCTGGATTACTATATTAAAAGCCCTTAAGATTACTCCACAAAGATTAATTAAGCTGCCTGTTTACTTGGATTTCATGTAAATAAATAAAAATGCACCAGAACAATGTTTTAAATATGAGAAAGAACAGGGTCACTTTTAGTTGTAGCAATTACTCCACTTTTAAGTGAAAGAGATTTGTCTTTCAGAGATTATTATGGAAAGTTGCAATCTTAAAATATGAAAACTTCATGGATAACTTTTTCAAATTTATTGCTGAATTGATTCATTTTTGCCCAAGCACTTGGGGAAATGGCAAAATGAACAAAATGAAACTTATTTGCCCAAAAGAATTGATTGAATTGAAAATTCCTATAAATGAAGTAGCAAATAAAATAAATAAGCCAGGCATCAAATATCAGTGCACTGTAACACATTCTACTATAAACGTGGATTACTGGTAATTTTAGGGTGTTTTTTTGTTATAGCAGAAAACTCTGTAAGAGATTTAAACTTTTTCACCAACTTCAGATATATATTCAACAAAATGAAACTAGTCTTGAACAATTATAACTAGCCATTGAACATTTTAAAGATTGGAGGACATATCTTTAGAGAAAGACCCACACTCATAGAGCCTGAAGTGTTTACTACTTCACTATTTTGCAACCTTTATATATTTTATCTTCATGTCTGTCTTGTCAATAGCATATTTTAAAATCCTTGCCAGCTTTTGAAGCTGTACTTCTTAAAGAGTCTAAATGTAATAAGATGGCCTATTCTTTATGAAGCTGTTATAAAATTAAAGGACTGTAAAATATATTTTGAATAGATGAGAGAAAGTTGAATAAACTAAGATGCAAAAGTTTATTCAAAAGTTAATAAAGCTCAAATACATTATTTACATTTAGAAAGTCATTTTGTAATATTTTGAAAAAATAAGTGAGAAATTATCAACTCTTGGATTAGATACAAACAATACCTTCTTTTGTCTTTAAATCTGTTTATTAAAACATTGAGGAAATTTTATATAAAATGAATCAAATACAGAGTGAAAGAGGTAAGATGAGTGATGTAATTAATATAATTTATTTTGATATAGTGAAAAAACTAAGCCAAAAATGTTGAGATCATATCAAAGTAATTAAGATAATGAAAAATTTTAAACAGAAGTAATGAGTAGCTTTTGAATTGCTTGATAAGGCAATTAATGAAGACTGTTGATTTGACATGAAATATTGACATCGTCAATGCAATAGCAATGAGGACATTGATGAAAACTATTTCACGTTTTGTCATCAGTTCAAAACATGAGTCAAGGCACAAGAACATAATGCCCTAAAATCATACAGCTCATAAAAGAAGAAAGTTTGTCAGAGCTTTTTGTAAACATGACAAAAATTCAAAATATTTAAATGTTATCAGTAACAAATTATAAAATGAAATAAGACATTCCAAATTGTCAATAATAACAAATCATAATTGATCATGCTAAATAGAAAGTTATCTTACTATTTGCTCTATAGAAAATGATATGCCCAAAAAATGGGCAGAGGACCTGAACAGACACTTCTCCCTAGAGGACATACAAATGGCCAACAAATATATGAAAAGATGCTCAACATTGCTAGCCATTAGGGAACTGTAAGTCAAAACCACAATGAGATACCATCGCACACTTGTTAGAATAGCTATAATCAATAGGACAAGTAATAACAAATGTTGGAGAGGATGCAGAGAAAAAGGAACCCTCATAAACTGCTGATGGGACTGAAAATTGGTACAGCCACTATGGAAAACAGTATGGAGGTTCCTCAAGAAACTAAGAATTGATCTACTATACATTCCAGCAATCCTTCTACTGGATATTTACCCCAAAGATTTGAAAACCCCTGTCAGAAAAGATATGTGCACACGATGTTCATAGCAGCATTATTGACATTGGCTAGGACATAGAAGCAATTGAAGTGCCTTATAATAGATGATTAGATAAAGAAGCTGTGGTATATATATAATGGAATACTACTCAGCCATAAGAAGAGATGAAATACTGCCATTTGCAACAATACGAATGAACCTCGAGATAATCATGCTAAGCAAAATAAGCCAGACATAAAAAATTGAAAACTACATGATATCGCTTATATGTGGGATATAAACCTAAAAACAATAAACAAACAGGACAAACAGAGACTCATGGACATGGACAACGGACTAGTGATTACCAGGGGGTAGGGGGAGGAGGGAGGGATGAGGCAAATGGTATAGGGTGGGTCAAATATGTGGTGACAGAAAGAAATCTATCTATGGGAGGTGAACGCCCAGTGTAAATATATATATATAAATACATGAATTATATATATATGTATATATATGCCTTACTGTTAAAGTGTACAGCTGAAACTTATTGGATTTTGTTAACAAATGTCGCCATAAAAAATTTTTAAAAATTAATTAATTTAAACAAGAAAAGAAAATGATATGTCATGATGATAATCATATGAAGAGGGAATCAAAAAGTATAGCAGCCAAATTACGTAGGAAAAAGTATTAAAAAGGTGAGTCAGGAAGTTAATTAATAAAACGTAGTTTATTGGAAGGAGAACGTTATAATTTTGGAAATTATTAGCTTTCTAAATTTGTAACTTGTTGATTTTATTGTTCTAAGTAAGCACATAACTTTATTCATAATTTTGTATTTTTCTTAAACAGAGATCCTAATATTGTTTAAGTTCTATGAAAACTTGGATCCTATAACAATTCTGAGAGTTTTGGTGGCCTTTGTCCATATATAGGCATTTCAGACTATTGTCTATTTTAGCCCCAGAATACATGAAAATCGTTTTCAGAGTGTTCTTTTTCTTTTTTTTTTTCAAGGTGCTTTACAAAGAAAAAGGGGAGGGGACTAATTTACAGACCATTCACGTCTTGATTTTCTTCTCTCCCACGTATACATGAGGCTCCTGGTGGGCACTTCTCCACAATGTGTCAGGAGAGGACATGTTTTCTTTTAATAGGAAGTGCGTGTTGTTTTCATTTGGATGAAAGCAGGACATTTAATCTGTGTGGTCTGCTAAATCTCCACCTCGATTATGAGATCCTTGACTCCTTTCTCCTTTTATTGTCAGCCACAGCATTCTTGAGTTTCTTACCTCTAGGGCAAATGGCTATTATCAGTACGGGAAGCATAATCAGCATGAGCATGAAGATAGAAAGTAGTAAGAGGACTTTGAAAATCAAACTCTCATTCATTCACACATGAATTTATTCATACAGCCAACATGTATATGTTGAAAACCTCTTTGTTCTAGGTCTCATCTAGAATAGATGTGAGGAAATCAAAAAGAGTATTAAGTTTTCAAGCCTTGGTAAAAGGAACCAGTAACTGCAGAGGCTCTGGAATTTGAACAATGAACCTAATGTGATTGGTAAAAGTAAAGCCAAAAAGTCTGTTTTTTTTTTTTTTTT